>JANJGN010004670.1:0-31173 GCA_026770705.1 Isurus oxyrinchus
ACTTCCATGTACACACTCCCCTATCACTGACTCTACCCCACCCATTTAATTACCCTCCCACATCCCCATGTACACTCTACCATAACACTGACTCTACCCACCCATTTAATCCCCTCCCACACCCCCATGTACACTCTCCTCGATCAATGACTCTACCCACCCATTTAATCCCCTCCCACATCCCCATGTACACTCTCCCCTATCACTGACTCTACCCACCCATTTAATCCCACTCCCACACCCCCATGTACACTGTCCCCCCTCCCACACGCCCATGTACACTGTCCCCCTCCCACACCCCCATGTACACTGTCCCCCCTCCCACACCCCCATGTACACTGTCCCCCTATCACTGACTACCCACCCATTTAATCCCCTCCCACACCCCCATGTACACTCTCCCCTATCACTGACTCCACCCACCCATTTAATCCCCTCCCACACTTCCATGTACACTCTCCCCTATCACTGACTCTACCCACCCATTTAATCCCCTCCCACACCCCCATGTACACTCTCCCCCCTATCACTGACTCTACCCACCCATTTAATCCCCCGCCCACACCCCCATGTACACTCTCCCCCTATCACTGACTCCACCCACCCATTTAATCCCCTCCCACACTTCCATGTACACTCTCCCCTATCACTGACTCTACCCACCCATTTAATCCCCTCCCACACCCCCATGTACACTCTCCCCCTATCACTGACTCTACCCACCCATTTAATCCCCGCCCACACCCCCATGTACACTCTCCCCCTATCACTGAATCTACCCACCCATTTAATCCCCTCCCACACCCCCATGTACACTCTACCCCTATCACTGACTCTACCCACCCATTTAATCCCCTCCCACACCCCATGTACACTCTACCCCCTATCACTGACTCTACCCACCCATTTAATCCCCTCCCACACCCCCATGTACACTCTCCCCCATCACTGACTCTACCCACCCATTTAATCCCCTCCCAGACCCCCATGTACACTCTCCCCCTATCACTGACTCTACCCACCCATTTAATCCCCTCCCACACCCCCCATGTACACTCTCCCCCTATCACTGACTCTACCCACCCATTTAATCCCCTCCCACACCCCCATGTACACTCTCCCCCTATCACTGACTCTACGCACCCATTTAATCCCCTCCCACATCCCCATGTACACTCTCCCCTATCACTGACTCTATCCACCCATTTAATCCCCTCCCACATCCCCATGTACACTCTCCCCTATCACTGACTCTACCCACCCATTTAATCCCCTCCCACACCCCCATGTACACCCTCCCCTATCACTGACTCTACCCACCCATTTAATCCCACTCCCAAACCCCCATGTACACTCTCCCCTATCACTGACTCTACCCACACATTTAATCCCCTCCCACATCCCCATGTACACTCTCCCCCTATCACTGACTCTACCCACCCATTTAATCCCCTCCCACATCCCCATGTACACTCTCCCACACCCCCATGTACAGTCTCCCCTATCACTGACTCTACCCACCCATTTAATTCCCTCCCACACCCCCATGTACACTCTCCCCTATCACTGACTCTACCCACCCATTTAATCCCCTCCCACACCCCCATGTACACTCTCCCCTATCACTGACTCTACCCACCCATTTAATCCCCCTCCCACACTCCCATGTACACTGTCCCCCCTCCCACACCCCCATGTACACTGCCCCCCTCCCACACCCCCATGTACACTCTCCCCCTATCACTGACTCTACCCACCCATTTAATCCCCTCCCACATCCCCATGTACACTCTCCCCCTATCACTGACTCTACCCATCCATTTAATCCCCCTCCCACATCCCCATGTACTCTCTCCCCCTACCACTGACTCTACCCACCCACATAATCCCCTCCCACACCCCCATGTACACTCTCCCCCTATCACTGACTCTACTCACCCATTTAATCCACTCGCACACCATGTACACTCTCCCCCTATCACTGACTCTACCCCACCCATTTAATCCCCCTCCCACACCCCCATGTACACTCTCCCCTATCACTGACTCTACCCACCCATTTAATCCCCTCCCACACCCCCATGTACACTCTTCCTACATCACTGACTCTACGCACCCATTTAATACCCTCCCACACCCCCAAGTACACGCTCCCCTATCACTGACTCTACCCACCCATTTAATTCCCTCCCACACCCCCATGTACACTCTCCCCCTATCACTGACGCTACCCACCCATTTAATCCCCTCCCACACCCCCATGTACACTCTCCCCCTATCACTGACTCTACCCACCCATTTAATCCCCTCGCACATCATGTACACACTCCCCCTATCACTGACTCTACCCACCCATTTAATACCGTCCCACACCCCCATGTACACTCTCCCCCCTATCACTGAATCTACCCACCCATTTAATCCCCCTCCCAGACCCCCATGTACACTCTCCCCCTATCACTGACTCTACCCACCCATTTAATCCCCTCCCACACCCCCATGTACACTCTCCCCCTATCACTGATTCTACCCACCCATTTAATCCCCTCCCACACCCCCATGTACACTCACCCCCTATCACTGACTCTACCCACCCATTTAATCCCCTCCCACACCCCCATGTACACTCACCCCCCTATCACTGACTCTACCCACCCATTTAATCCCCTCCCACACCCCCATGTACACTCTCCCCCCTATCACTGACTCTACCCACCCATTTAATCCCCTCCCACATCCCCATGTACACTCTCCCCCTATCACTGACTCTACCCACTCATTTAATCCCCCTCCCCCACCCCCACCCCCCCACCCCCATGTACACTCTCCCCCTATCACTGACTCTACCCACCCATTTAATCCACTCCCACATCCCCATGTACACTCTCCCCCTATCACTGACTCTACCCACCCATTTAATCCCCTCCCACACCCCCATGTACACTCTCCCCTATCACTGACTCTACCCACCCATTTAATCCCCTCCCACACCCCCATGGACACTCTCCCCCTATCACTGACTCTACCCACCCATTTAATCCCCTCCCAAACCCCCATGTACGCTCTCCCCCTCTCACTGACTCTGCCCACCCATTTAATCCCCTCCCACACCCCCATGTACGCTCTCCCCCTATCACTGACTCTACCCACCCATTTAATCCCCTCCCACACCCCCATGTACGCTCTCCCCCTCTCACTGACTCTGCCCACCCATTTAATCCCCTTCCACACCCCCATGTACGCTCTCCCCCCTCTCACTGACTCTGCCCACCCATTTAATCCCCTCCCACACCCGCATGTACACTCTCCCCTATCACTGACTCTACCAACCCATTTAATCCCCTTGCACACCCCCATGTACACTCTCCCACTATCACTGACTCTACCCACCCATTTAATCCCCTCCCACATCCCCATGTACACTCTCCCCTATCACTGACTCTATCCACCCATTTAATCCCCTCCCACATCCCCATGTACACTCTCCCCTATCACTGACTCTACCCACCCATTTAATCCCCTCCCACACCCCCATGTACACCCTCCCCTATCACTGACTCTACCCACCCATTTAATCCCCCTCCCACACCCCCATGTACACTCTCCCCTATCACTGACTCTACCCACCCATTTAATCCCCTCCCACATCCCCATGTACACTCTCCCCCTATCACTGACTCTACCATCCATTTAATCCCTCTCCCACACCCCCATGTACACTCTCCCCCTATCACTGAATATACCCACCCATTTAATCCCCTCCCACACCCCCATGTACACTCTCCCCCCGATCACTGACTCTACCCACCCATTTAATCCCCGCCCCACACCCCCATGTACACTCTCCCCCTATCACTGACTCTACCCACCCATTTAATCCCCTCCCACACTTCCATGTACACACTCCCCTATCACTGACTCTACCCACCCATTTAATTACCCTCCCACATCCCCATGTACACTCTACCATAACACTGACTCTACCCACCCATTTAATCCCCTCCCACACCCCCATGTACACTCTCCTCGATCAATGACTCTACCCACCCATTTAATCCCCTCCCACATCCCCATGTACACTCTCCCCTATCACTGACTCTACCCACCCATTTAATCCCACTCCCCACACCCCCATGTACACTGTCCCCCTCCCACACGCCCATGTACACTGTCCCCCTCCCACACCCCCATGTACACTGTCCCCCTCCCATACCCCCATGTACACTGTCCCCCCTATCACTGACTACCCACCCATTTAATCCCCTCCCACACCCCCATGTACACTCTCCCCTATCACTGACTCCACCCACCCATTTAATCCCCTCCCACACTTCCATGTACACTCTCCCCTATCACTGACTCTACCCACCCATTTAATCCCCTCCCACACCCCCATGTACACTCTCCCCCTATCACTGACTCTACCCACCCATTTAATCCCCGCCCACACCCCCATGTACACTCTCCCCCTATCACTGACTCCACCCACCCATTTAATCCCCTCCCACACTTCCATGTACACTCTCCCCTATCACTGACTCTACCCACCCTACCCACCCATTTAATCCCCTCCCACACCCCCATGTACACTCTCCCCCTATCACTGACTCTACCCACCCATTTAATCCCCGCCCACACCCCCATGTACACTCTCCCCCTATCACTGAATCTACCCACCCATTTAATCCCCTCCCACACCCCCATGTACACTCTACCCCTATCACTGACTCTACCCACCCATTTAATCCCCTCCCACACCCCCATGTACACTCTACCCCTATCACTGACTCTACCCACCCATTTAATCCCCTCCCACACCCCCATGTACACTCTCCCCCATCACTGACTCTACCCACCCATTTAATCCCCTCCCAGACCCCCATGTACACTCTCCCCCTATCACTGACTCTACCCACCCATTTAATCCCCTCCCACACCCCCATGTACACTCTCCCCTATCACTGACTCTACCCACCCATTTAATCCCCTCCCACACCCCCATGTACACTCTCCCCCTATCACTGACTCTACGCACCCATTTAATCCCCTCCCACATCCCCATGTACACTCTCCCCTATCACTGACTCTATCCACCCATTTAATCCCCTCCCACATCCCCATGTACACTCTCCCCTATCACTGACTCTACCCACCCATTTAATCCCCTCCCACACCCCCATGTACACCCTCCCCTATCACTGACTCTACCCACCCATTTAATCCCACTCCCAAACCCCCATGTACACTCTCCCCTATCACTGACTCTACCCACACATTTAATCCCCTCCCACATCCCCATGTACACTCTCCCCCTATCACTGACTCTACCCACCCATTTAATCCCCTCCCACATCCCCATGTACACTCTCCCACACCCCCATGTACAGTCTCCCCTATCACTGACTCTACCCACCCATTTAATTCCCTCCCACACCCCCATGTACACTCTCCCCTATCACTGACTCTACCCACCCATTTAATCCCCTCCCACACCCCCATGTACACTCTCCCCTATCACTGACTCTACCCACCCATTTAATCCCCCTCCCACACTCCCATGTACACTGTCCCCCTCCCACACCCCCATGTACACTGCCCCCCTCCCACACCCCCATGTACACTCTCCCCCTATCACTGACTCTACCCACCCATTTAATCCCCTCCCACATCCCCATGTACACTCTCCCCCTATCACTGACTCTACCCATCCATTTAATCCCCCTCCCACATCCCCATGTACTCTCTCCCCCTACCACTGACTCTACCCACCCACATAATCCCCTCCCACACCCCCATGTACACTCTCCCCTATCACTGACTCTACTCACCCATTTAATCCACTCGCACACCATGTACACTCTCCCCTATCACTGACTCTACCCACCCATTTAATCCCCCTCCCACACCCCCATGTACACTCTCCCCTATCACTGACTCTACCCACCCATTTAATCCCCTCCCACAACCCCATGTACACTCTTCCTACATCACT
Organism: Isurus oxyrinchus; assembly: GCA_026770705.1. Lineage (NCBI taxonomy): Eukaryota > Metazoa > Chordata > Chondrichthyes > Lamniformes > Lamnidae > Isurus > Isurus oxyrinchus. The sequence goes on from JANJGN010004670.1 coordinate 5,993, forward strand.
GACTCTACGCACCCATTTAATACCCTCCCACACCCCCAAGTACACGCTCCCCTATCACTGACTCTACCCACCCATTTAATTCCCTCCCACACCCCCCATGTACACTCTCCCCCTATCACTGACGCTACCCACCCATTTAATCCCCTCCCACACCCCCATGTACACTCTCCCCTATCACTGACTCTACCCACCCATTTAATCCCCTCGCACACCATGTACACACTCCCCCTATCACTGACTCTACCCACCCATTTAATACCGTCCCACACCCCCATGTACACTCTCCCCCTATCACTGAATCTACCCACCCATTTAATCCCCTCCCAGACCCCCATGTACACTCTCCCCCTATCACTGACTCTACCCACCCATTTAATCCCCTCCCACACCCCCCATGTACACTCTCCCCCTATCACTGATTCTACCCACCCATTTAATCCCCTCCCACACCCCCATGTACACTCACCCCCTATCACTGACTCTACCCACCCATTTAATCCCCTCCCACACCCCCATGTACACTCACCCCCTATCACTGACTCTACCCACCCATTTAATCCCCTCCCACAGCCCCATGTACACTCTCCCCCTATCACTGACTCTACCCACCCATTTAATCCCCTCCCACATCCCCATGTACACTCTCCCCCTATCACTGACTCTACCCACTCATTTAATCCCCCTCCCCCACCCCCACCCCCACCCCCATGTACACTCTCCCCCTATCACTGACTCTACCCACCCATTTAAACCACTCCCACATCCCCATGTACACTCTCCCCCTATCACTGACTCTACCCACCCATTTAATCCCCTCCCACACCCCCATGTACACTCTCCCCTATCACTGACTCTACCCACCCATTTAATCCCCTCCCACACCCCCATGGACACTCTCCCCCTATCACTGACTCTACCCACCCATTTAATCCCCTCCCACACCCCCATGTACGCTCTCCCCCTCTCACTGACTCTGCCCACCCATTTAATCCCCTCCCACACCCCCATGTACGCTCTCTCCCCCTATCACTGACTCTACCCACCCATTTAATCCCCTCCCACACCCCCATGTACGCTCTCCCCCTCTCACTGACTCTGCCCACCCATTTAATCCCCTCCCACACCCCCATGTACGCTCTCCCCCTCTCACTGACTCTGCCCACCCATTTAATCCCCTCCCACACCCGCATGTACACTCTCCCCTATCACTGACTCTATCCACCCATTTAATCCCCTCCCACATCCCCATGTACACTCTCCCCTATCACTGACTCTACCCACCCATTTAATCCCCTCCCACACCCCCATGTACACCCTCCCCTATCACTGACTCTACCCACCATTTAATCCCCCTCCCACACCCCCATGTACACTCTCCCCTATCACTGACTCTACCCACCCATTTAATCCCCTCCCACATCCCCATGTACACTCTCCCCCTATCACTGACTCTACCATCCATTTAATCCCTCTCCCACACCCCCATGTACACTCTCCCCCTATCACTGAATATACCCACCCATTTAATCCCCTCCCACACCCCCATGTACACTCTCCCCCGATCACTGACTCTACCCACCCATTTAATCCCCGCCCACACCCCCATGTACACTCTCCCCCTATCACTGACTCTACCCACCCATTTAATCCCCTCCCACACTTCCATGTACACACTCCCCTATCACTGACTCTACCCACCCATTTAATTACCCTCCCACATCCCCATGTACACTCTACCATAACACTGACTCTACCCACCCATTTAATCCCCTCCCACACCCCCATGTACACTCTCCTCGATCAATGACTCTACCCACCCATTTAATCCCCTCCCACATCCCCATGTACACTCTCCCCTATCACTGACTCTACCCACCCATTTAATCCCACTCCCACACCCCCATGTACACTGTCCCCCTCCCACACGCCCATGTACACTGTCCCCCTCCCACACCCCCATGTACACTGTCCCCCTCCCACACCCCCATGTACACTGTCCCCCTATCACTGACTACCCACCCATTTAATCCCCTCCCACACCCCCATGTACACTCTCCCCTATCACTGTCTCTACCCACCCATTTAATCCCCCTCCCACACCCCCATGTACACTGTCCCCCTCCCACACCCCCATGTACACTGTCCCCCTCCCACACCCCCATGTACACTGTCCCCCTATCACTGACTCTACCCACCCATTTAATCCCCTCCCACATCCCCATGTACACTCTCCCCCTATCACTGACTCTACCCATCCATTTAATCCCCCTCCCACATCCCCAAGTACTCTCTCCCCCTATCACTGACTCTACCCACCCACTTAATCCCCTCCCACACCCCCATGTACACTCTCCCCCTATCACTGACTCTACCCACCCATTTAATCCCCTCGCACACCATGCACACTCTCCCCTATCACTGACTCTACCCATCCATTTAATCCCCCTCCCACACCCCCATGTACTCTCTCCCCCTATCAGTGACTCTACCCACCCATTTAATCCCCTCCCACACCCCCATGTACACTCTTCCTACATCACTGACTCTACGCACCCATTTAATACCCTCCCACACCCCCATGTACACTCTCCCCTATCACTGACTCTACCCACCCATTTAATTCCCTCCCACACCCCCATGTACACTCTCCCCCTATCACTGACTCTACCCACCCATTTAATCCCCTCCCACACCCCCATGTACACTCTCCCCTATAACTGACTCCACCCACCCATTTAATCCCCTCCCACACCCCCATGTACACTCTCCCCCTATCACTGATTCTACCCACCCATTAAATCCCCTCCCACACCCCCATGTACACTCACCCCCTATCACTGACTCTACCCACCCATTTAATCCCCTCCCACATCCCCATGTACACTCTCCCACACCCCCATGTATAGTCTCCCCTATCACTGACTCTACCCACCCATTTAATTCCCTCCCACACCCCCATGTACACTCTCCCCTATCACTGACTCTACCCACCCATTTAATCCCCTCCCACACCCCCATGGACACTCTACCCCATCACTGACTCGACCCATCCATTTAATCCCCCTCCCACATCCCCATGTACTCTCTCCCCCTATCACTGACTCTACCCACCCACTTAATCCCCTCCCACATCCCCATGTACACTCTCACCCTATCACTGACTCTACCCACCCATTTAATCCCCTCGCACACCATGTACACTCTCCCCTATCACTGACTCTACCCACCCATTTAATCCCCCTCCCACACCCCCATGTACACTCTCCCCTATCACTGACTCTACCCACCCATTTAATCCCCTCCCACACCCCCATGTACACTCTTCCTACATCACTGACTCTACGCACCCATTTAATACCCTCCCACACCCCCATGTACACTCTCCCCTATCACTGACTCTACCCACCCATTTAATTCCCTCCCACACCCCCATGTACACTCTCCCCCTATCACTGACGCTACCCACCCATTTAATTGCCTCCCACACCCCCATGTACACTCTCCCCTATCACTGACTCTACCCACCCATTTAATCCCCTCGCACACCATGTACACACTCCCCCTATCACTGACTCTACCCACCCATTTAATCCCCTCCCACACCCCCATGTACACTCTCCCCCTATCACTGACTCTACCCACCCATTTAATCCCCTCCCAGACCCCCATGTACACTCTCCCCCTATCACTGACTCTACCCACCCATTTAATCCCCTCCCACACCCCCATGTACACTCTCCCCCTATCAGTGATTCTACCCACCCATTTAATCCCCTCCCACACCCCCATGTACACTCACCGCCTATCACTGACTCTACCCACCCATTTAATCCCCTCCCACATCCCCATGTACACTCTCCCCCTATCACTGACTCTACCCACCCATTTAATCCCCTCCCACATCCCCATGTACACTCTCCCACACCCCCATGTACAGTTTCCCCTATCACTGACTCTACCCACCCATTTAATTCCCTCCCACACCCCCATGTACACTCTCCCCCTATCACTGACTCTACCCACCCATTTAATCCCCTCCCACATCCCCATGTACACTCTCCCCCAATCACTGACTCTACCCACCCATTTAATCCCCCTCCCCCACCCCCCACCCCCATGTACATTCTCCCCCTATCACTGACTCTACCCACCCATTTAATCCCCTCCCACATCCCCATGTACACTCTCCCCCTATCACTGACTCTACCATCCATTTAATCCCTCTCCCACACCCCCATGTACACTCTCCCCCTATCACTGAATATACCCACCCATTTAATCCCCTCCCACACCCCCATATACACTCTCCCCCTATCACTGACGCTACCCACCCATTTAATCACCCTCCCACATCCCCATGTATACTCTCCCCTATCACTGACTCTACCCACCCATTTAATCTCCTCCCACACCCCCATGTACACTCTCCCCCTATCACTGACTCTACCCACCCATTTAATCCCCGCCCACACCCCCATGTACACCCTCCCCTATCACTGACTCTACCCACCCATTTAATCCCCCTCCCACACCCGCATGTACACTCTCCCAATATCACTGACTCCACCCACCCATTTAATCCCCACCCACACTTCCATGTACACTCTCCCCTATCACTGACTCTACCCACCCATTGAATCCCCTCCCACACCGCCATGTACACTCTCCCCCTATCACTGAATCTACCCACCCATTTAATCCCCTCCCACACCCCCATGTACACTCTCCCCCTATCACTGAATCTACCCACCCATTTAATCCCCTCCCACACCCCCATGTACACTCTACCCCTATCACTGACTCTACCCACCCATTTAATCCCCTCCCACACCCCCATGTACACTCTACCCCTATCACTGACTCTACCCACCCATTTAATCCCCTTCCACACCCCCATGTACACTCTCCCCCTATCACTGACTCTACCCACCCATTTAATCCCCTCTCACACCCCCATGTACACTCTCCCCCTATCACTGACTCTACCCACCCATTTAATCCCCTCCCACACCCCCATGCACACTCTCCCCTATCACTGACTCTACCCACCCATTTAATCCCCTCCCACACCCCCATGTACACTCTCCCCCTATCACTGACTCTACCCACCCATTTAATCCCCTCCCACATCCCCATGTACACTCTCCCCTATCACTGACTCTATCCACCCATTTAATCCCCTCCCACATCCCCATGTACACTCTCCCCTATCACTGACTCTACCCACGCATTTAATCCCCTCCCACACCCCCATGTACACCCTCCCCTATCACTGACTCTACCCACCCATTTAATCCCCCTCCCAAACCCCCATGTACACTCTCCCCTATCACTGACTCTACTCACCCATTTAATCCCCTCACACATCCCCATGTACACTCTCCCCCTATCACTGATTCTACCCACCCATTTAATCCCCTCCCACACCCCCATGTACACTCACCCCCTATCACTGACTCTACCCACCCATTTAATCCCGTCCCACATCCCCATGTACACTCTCCCCCCTATCACTGACTCTACCCACCCATTTAATCCCCTCCCACATCCCCATGTACACTCTCCCACACCCCCATGTACAGTCTCCACTATCACTGACTCTACCCACCCATTTAATTCCCTCCCACACCCCCCATGTACACTCTCCCCTATCACTGACTCTACCCACCCATTTAATCCCCTCCCACACCCCCATGGACACTCTACCCCATCACTGACTCTACCACCCATTTAATCCCCTCCCACAGCCCCATGTACACTCTCCCCTATCACTGACTCTACCCACCCATTTAATCCCCTCCCACACCCCCATGTACACTCTCCCCCTATCACTGACTCTACCCACCCATTTAATCCCCTCCCACATCCCCATGTACACTCTCCCCCTATCACTGACTCTACCCACCCATTTAATCCCCCTCCCCCACCCCCACCCCCATGTACACTCTCCCCCTATCACTGACCCTACCCACCCATTTAATCCCCTCCCACATCCCCATGTACACTCTCCCCCTATCACTGACTCTACCATCCATTTAATCCCTCTCCCACACCCCCATGTACACTCTCCCCCTATCACTGAATATACCCACCCATTTAATCCCCTCCCACACCCCCATGTACACTCTCCCCCTCTCACTGACTCTACCCAGCCATTTAATGACCCTCCCACATCCCCATGTACACTCTCCCCTATCACTGACTCTACCCACCCATTTAATCCCCTCCCACACCCCCATGTACACTCTCCCCCTATCACTGACTCTACCCACCCATTTAATCCCCGCCCACACCCCCATGTACACTCTCCCCCTATCACTGACTCCACCCACCCATTTAATCCCCTCCCACACTTCCATGTACACTCTCCCCTATCACTGACTCTACCCACCCATTTAATCCCCTCCCACACCCCCATGTACACTCTCCCCCTATCACTGACTCTACCCACCCATTTAATCCCCTCCCACACCCACATATACACTCTCCCCTATCACTGATTCTACCCACCCATTTAATCCCCTCCCACACCCCCATGTACACTCTCTCCCTATCAGTGACTCTACCACCCATTTAATCCCCTCCCACAGCCCCATGTACACTCTCCCCTATCACTGACTCTACCCACCCATTTAATCCCCTCCCACATCCCCATGTACACTCTCCCCTATCACTGACTCTACCCACCCATTTAATCCCCCTCCCACACCCCCATGTACACTGTCCCCCTCCTACACGCCAATGTACACTGTCCCCCTCCCACACCCCCATGTACACTGTCCCCCTCCCACACCCCCATGTACACTGTCCCCCTATCACTGACTACCCACCCATTTAATCCCCTCCCACACCCCCATGTACACTGTCCCCCTCCCACACCCCCATGTACACTGTCCCCCTCCCACACCCCCATGTACACTGTCCCACTCCCACACCCCCATGTACACTCTCCCCCTCTCACTGATTCTACCGACCCATTTAATCCACTCCCACACCCCAATGTACACTCTCCCCCTCTCACTGACTCCACCCACCCATTTAATCCACCTCCCACACCCCCATGTACACTCTCCCCCTATCATTGACTCTACCCACCCATTTAATCCCCCTCCCACACCCCCATGTACACTCTCCCCCTATCACTGACTCTACCCACCCATTTAGTCCCCTCCCACACCCCCATGTACACTCTCCCCCTATCACTGACTACCCACCCATTTAATCCCCTCACACACCCCCATGTACACTCTCCCCTATCACTGACTCTACCCACCCATTTAATCCCCTCCCACACCCCCATGGACACTCTCCCCTATCACTGACTCTACCCACCCATTTAATGCCCTCGCACACCCCCATGGACACTCTCCCCCTATCACTGACTCTACCCACCCATTTAATCCCCTCCCACACCCCCATGTACAATCTCCCCTATCACTGACTCTACCCACCCATTTAATCCCCTCCCACACCCCCATGTACACTCTCCCCCTATCACTGACTCTACCACCCATTTAATCCCCTCCCACACCCCCATGTACGCTCTCCCCCTCTCACTGACTCTGCCCACCCATTTAATCCCCTCCCACACCCGCATGTACACTCTCCCCTATCACTGACTCTACCATCCATTTAATCCCTCTCCCACTACCCCATGTACACTCTCCCCTATCACTGAATATATCCACCCATTTAATCCCCTCCCACACCCCCATGTACACTCTCCCCTATCACTGACTCTACCCACCCATTTAATCCCCTCCCACACCCCCATGTACACTCTCCCCCTATCACTGACTCTACGCACCCATTTAATCCCCTCCCACATCCCCATGTACACTCTCCCCTATCACTGACTCTATCCACCCATTTAATCCCCTCCCACATCCCCATGTACACTCTCCCCTATCACTGACTCTACCCACCCATTTAATCCCCTCCCACACCCCCATGTACACCCTCCCCTATCACTGACTCTACCCACCCATTTAATCCCACTCCCAAACCCCCATGTACACTCTCCCCTATCACTGACTCTACCCACACATTTAATCCCCTCCCACATCCCCATGTACACTCTCCCCCTATCACTGACTCTACCCACCCATTTAATCCCCTCCCACATCCCCATGTACACTCTCCCACACCCCCATGTACAGTCTCCCCTATCACTGACTCTACCCACCCATTTAATTCCCTCCCACACCCCCATGTACACTCTCCCCTATCACTGACTCTACCCACCCATTTAATCCCCTCCCACATCCCCATGTACACTCTCCCCTATCACTGACTCTACCCACCCATTTAATCCCCCTCCCACACTCCCATGTACACTGTCCCCCTCCCACACCCCCATGTACACTGCCCCCCTCCCACACCCCCATGTACACTCTCCCCCTATCACTGACTCTACCCACCCATTTAATCCCCTCCCACATCCCCATGTACACTCTCCCCCTATCACTGACTCTACCCATCCATTTAATCCCCCTCCCACATCCCCATGTACTCTCTCCCCCTACCACTGACGCTACCCACCCACATAATCCCCTCCCACACCCCCATGTACACTCTCCCCCTATCACTGACTCTACTCACCCATTTAATCCACTCGCACACCATGTACACTCTCCCCTATCACTGACTCTACCCACCCATTTAATCCCCCTCCCACACCCCCATGTACACTCTCCCCTATCACTGACTCTACCCACCCATTTAATCCCCTCCCACACCCCCATGTACACTCTTCCTACATCACTGACTCTACGCACCCATTTAATACCCTCCCACACCCCCAAGTACACGCTCCCCTATCACTGACTCTACCCACCCATTTAATTCCCTCCCACACCCCCATGTACACTCTCCCCCTATCACTGACGCTACCCACCCATTTAATCCCCTCCCACACCCCCATGTACACTCTCCCCTATCACTGACTCTACCCACCCATTTAATCCCCTCGCACACCATGTACACACTCCCCCTATCACTGACTCTACCCACCCATTTAATACCGTCCCACACCCCCATGTACACTCTCACCCTATCACTGAATCTACCCACCCATTTAATCCCCTCCCAGACCCCCATGTACACTCTCCCCCTATCACTGACTCTACCCACCCATTTAATCCCCTCCCACACCCCCATGTACACTCTCCCCCTATCACTGATTCTACCCACCCATTTAATCCCCTCCCACACCCCCATGTACACTCACCCCCTATCACTGACTCTACCCACCCATTTAATCCCCTCCCACACCCCCATGTACACTCACCCCCTATCACTGACTCTACCCACCCATTTAATCCCCTCCCACACCCCCATGTACACTCTCCCCCTATCACTGACTCTACCCACCCATTTAATCCCCTCCCACATCCCCATGTACACTCTCCCCCTATCACTGACTCTACCCACTCATTTAATCCCCCTCCCCCACCCCCACCCCCACCCCCATGTACACTCTCCCCCTATCACTGACTCTACCCACCCATTTAATCCACTCCCACATCCCCATGTACACTCTCCCCCTATCACTGACTCTACCCACCCATTTAATCCCCTCCCACACCCCCATGTACACTCTCCCCTATCACTGACTCTACCCACCCATTTAATCCCCTCCCACACCCCCATGGACACTCTCCCCCTATCACTGACTCTACCCACCCATTTAATCCCCTCCCACACCCCCATGTACGCTCTCCCCCTCTCACTGACTCTGCCCACCCATTTAATCCCCTCCCACACCCCCATGTACGCTCTCCCCCTATCACTGACTCTACCCACCCATTTAATCCCCTCCCACACCCCCATGTACGCTCTCCCCCTCTCACTGACTCTGCCCACCCATTTAATCCCCTCCCACACCCCCATGTACGCTCTCCCCCTCTCACTGACTCTGCCCACCCATTTAATCCCCTCCCACACCCGCATGTACACTCTCCCCTATCACTGACTCTACCAACCCATTTAATCCCCTTGCACACCCCCATGTACACTCTCCCACTATCACTGACTCTACCCACCCATTTAATCCCCTCCCACATCCCCATGTACACTCTCCCCTATCACTGACTCTATCCACCCATTTAATCCCCTCCCACATCCCCATGTACACTCTCCCCTATCACTGACTCTACCCACCCATTTAATCCCCTCCCACACCCCCATGTACACCCTCCCCTATCACTGACTCTACCCACCCATTTAATCCCCCTCCCACACCCCCATGTACACTCTCCCCTATCACTGACTCTACCCACCCATTTAATCCCCTCCCACATCCCCATGTACACTCTCCCCCTATCACTGACTCTACCATCCATTTAATCCCTCTCCCACACCCCCATGTACACTCTCCCCCTATCACTGAATATACCCACCCATTTAATCCCCTCCCACACCCCCATGTACACTCTCCCCCGATCACTGACTCTACCCACCCATTTAATCCCCGCCCACACCCCCATGTACACTCTCCCCCTATCACTGACTCTACCCACCCATTTTATCCCCTCCCACACTTCCATGTACACACTCCCCTATCACTGACTCTACCCACCCATTTAATTACCCTCCCACATCCCCATGTACACTCTACCATAACACTGACTCTACCCACCCATTTAATCCCCTCCCACACCCCCATGTACACTCTCCTCGATCAATGACTCTACCCACCCATTTAATCCCCTCCCACATCCCCATGTACACTCTCCCCTATCACTGACTCTACCCACCCATTTAATCCCACTCCCACACCCCCATGTACACTGTCCCCCTCCCACACGCCCATGTACACTGTCCCCCTCCCACACCCCCATGTACACTGTCCCCCTCCCACACCCCCATGTACACTGTCCCCCTATCACTGACTACCCACCCATTTAATCCCCTCCCACACCCCCATGTACACTCTCCCCTATCACTGACTCCACCCACCCATTTAATCCCCTCCCACACTTCCATGTACACTCTCCCCTATCACTGACTCTACCCACCCATTTAATCCCCTCCCACACCCCCATGTACACTCTCCCCCTATCACTGACTCTACCCACCCATTTAATCCCCGCCCACACCCCCATGTACACTCTCCCCCTATCACTGACTCCACCCACCCATTTAATCCCCTCCCACACTTCCATGTACACTCTCCCCTATCACTGACTCTACCCACCCATTTAATCCCCTCCCACACCCCCATGTACACTCTCCCCCTATCACTGACTCTACCCACCCATTTAATCCCCGCCCACACCCCCATGTACACTCTCCCCCTATCACTGAATCTACCCACCCATTTAATCCCCTCCCACACCCCCATGTACACTCTACCCCTATCACTGACTCTACCCACCCATTTAATCCCCTCCCACACCCCCATGTACACTCTACCCCTATCACTGACTCTACCCACCCATTTAATCCCCTCCCACACCCCCATGTACACTCTCCCCCATCACTGACTATACCCACCCATTTAATCCCCTCCCAGACCCCCATGTACACTCTCCCCCTATCACTGACTCTACCCACCCATTTAATCCCCTCCCACACCCCCATGTACACTCTCCCCTATCACTGACTCTACCCACCCATTTAATCCCCTCCCACACCCCCATGTACACTCTCCCCTATCACTGACTCTATCCACCCATTTAATCCCCTCCCACATCCCCATGTACACTCTACCCCTATCACTGACTCTACCCACCCATTTAATCCCCTCCCACACCCCCATGTACACTCTCCCCCATCACTGACTATACCCACCCATTTAATCCCCTCCCAGACCCCCATGTACACTCTCCCCCTATCACTGACTCTACCCACCCATTTAATCCCCTCCCACACCCCCATGTACACTCTCCCCTATCACTGACTCTACGCACCCATTTAATCCCCTCCCACATCCCCATGTACACTCTCCCCTATCACTGACTCTATCCACCCATTTAATCCCCTCCCACATCCCCATGTACACTCTCCCCTATCACTGACTCTACCCACCCATTTAATCCCCTCCCACACCCCCATGTACACCCTCCCCTATCACTGACTCTACCCACCCATTTAATCCCACTCCCAAACCCCCATGTACACTCTCCCCTATCACTGACTCTACCCACACATTTAATCCCCTCCCACATCCCCATGTACACTCTCCCCCTATCACTGACTCTACCCACCCATTTAATCCCCTCCCACACCCCCATGTACACTCTCCCCTATCACTGACTCTACCCACCCATTTAATCCCCCTCCCACACTCCCATGTACACTGTCCCCCTCCCACACCCCCATGTACACTGCCCCCCTCCCACACCCCCATGTACACTCTCCCCCTTTCACTGACTCTACCCACCCATTTAATCCCCTCCCACATCCCCATGTACACTCTCCCCCTATCACTGACTCTACCCATCCATTTAATCCCCCTCCCACATCCCCATGTACTCTCTCCCCCTACCACTGACTCTACCCACCCACATAATCCCCTCCCACACCCCCATGTACACTCTCCCCCTATCACTGACTCTACTCACCCATTTAATCCACTCGCACACCATGTACACTCTCCCCTATCACTGACTCTACCCACCCATTTAATCCCCCTCCCACACCCCCATGTACACTCTCCCCTATCACTGACTCTACCCACCCATTTAATCCCCTCCCACACCCCCATGTACACTCTTCCTACATCACTGACTCTACGCACCCATTTAATACCCTCCCACACCCCCAAGTACACGCTCCCCTATCACTGACTCTACCCACCCATTTAATTCCCTCCCACACCCCCATGTACACTCTCCCCCTATCACTGACGCTACCCACCCATTTAATCCCCTCCCACACCCCCATGTACACTCTCCCCTATCACTGACTCTACCCACCCATTTAATCCCCTCGCACACCATGTACACACTCCCCCTATCACTGACTCTACCCACCCATTTAATACCGTCCCACACCCCCATGTACACTCTCCCCCTATCACTGAATCTACCCACCCATTTAATCCCCTCCCAGACCCCCATGTACACTCTCCCCCTATCACTGATTCTACCCACCCATTTAATCCCCTCCCACACCCCCATGTACACTCACCCCCTATCACTGACTCTACCCACCCATTTAATCCCCTCCCACACCCCCATGTACACTCACCCCCTATCACTGACTCTACCCACCCATTTAATCCCCTCCCACACCCCCATGTACACTCTCCCCCTATCACTGACTCTACCCACCCATTTAATCCCCTCCCACATCCCCATGTACACTCTCCCCCTATCACTGACTCTACCCACTCATTTAATCCCCCTCCCCCACCACCACCCCCACCCCCATGTACACTCTCCCCCTATCACTGACTCTACCCACCCATTTAATCCACTCCCACATCCCCATGTACACTCTCCCCCTATCACTGACTCTACCCACCCATTTAATCCCCTCCCACACCCCCATGTACACTCTCCCCTATCACTGACTCTACCCACCCATTTAATCCCCTCCCACACCCCATGGACAGTCTCCCCCTATCACTGACTCTACCCACCCATTTAATCCCCTCCCACACCCCCATGTACGCTCTCCCCCTCTCACTGACTCTGCCCACCCATTTAATCCCCTCCCACACCCCCATGTACGCTCTCCCCCTATCACTGACTCTACCCACCCATTTAATCCCCTCCCACACCCCCATGTACACTCTCCCCCTCTCACTGACTCTGCCCACCCATTTAATCCCCTCCCACACCCCCATGTACGCTCTCCCCCTCTCACTGACTCTGCCCACCCATTTAATCCCCTCCCACACCCGCATGTACACTCTCCCCTATCACTGACTCTACCAACCCATTTAATCCCCTTGCACACCCCCATGTACACTCTCCCACTATCACTGACTCTACCCACCCATTTAATCCCCTCCCACATCCCCATGTACACTCTCCCCTATCACTGACTCTATCCACCCATTTAATCCCCTCCCACATCCCCATGTACACTCTCCCCTATCACTGACTCTACCCACCCATTTAATCCCCTCCCACACCCCCATGTACACCCTCCCCTATCACTGACTCTACCCACCCATTTAATCCCCCTCCCACACCCCCATGTACACTCTCCCCTATCACTGACTCTACCCACCCATTTAATCCCCTCCCACATCCCCATGTACACTCTCCCCCTATCACTGACTCTACCATCCATTTAATCCCTCTCCCACACCCCCATGTACACTCTCCCCCTATCACTGAATATACCCACCCATTTAATCCCCTCCCACACCCCCATGTACACTCTCCCCCGATCACTGACTCTACCCACCCATTTAATCCCCGCCCACACCCCCATGTATACTCTCCCCCTATCACTGACTCTACCCACCCATTTAATCCCCTCCCACACTTCCATGTACACACTCCCCTATCACTGACTCTACCCACCCATTTAATTACCCTCCCACATCCCCATGTACACTCTACCATAACACTGACTCTACCCACCCATTTAATCCCCTCCCACACCCCCATGTACACTCTCCTCGATCAATGACTCTACCCACCCATTTAATCCCCTCCCACATCCCCATGTACACTCTCCCCTATCACTGACTCTACCCACCCATTTAATCCCACTCCCACACCCCCATGTACACTGTCCCCCTCCCACACGCCCATGTACACTGTCCCCCTCCCACACCCCCATGTACACTGTCCCCCTCCCACACCCCCATGTACACTGTCCCCCTATCACTGACTACCCACCCATTTAATCCCCTCCCACACCCCCATGTACACTCTCCCCTATCACTGTCTCTACCCACCCATTTAATCCCCCTCCCACACCCCCATGTACACTGTCCCCCTCCCACACCCCCATGTACACTGTCCCCCTCCCACACCCCCATGTACACTGTCCCCCTATCACTGACTCTACCCACCCATTTAATCCCCTCCCACATCCCCATGTACACTCTCCCCCTATCACTGACTCTACCCATCCATTTAATCCCCCTCCCACATCCCCAAGTACTCTCTCCCCCTATCACTGACTCTACCCACACACTTAATCCCCTCCCACACCCCCATGTACACTCTCACCCTATCACTGACTCTACCCACCCATTTAATCCCCTCGCACACCATGCACACTCTCCCCTATCACTGACTCTACCCACCCATTTAATCCCCCTCCCACACCCCCATGTACTCTCTCCCCCTATCAGTGACTCTACCCACCCATTTAATCCCCTCCCACACCCCCATGTACACTCTTCCTACATCACTGACTCTACGCACCCATTTAATACCCTCCCACACCCCCATGTACACTCTCCCCTATCACTGACTCTACCCACCCATTTAATTCCCTCCCACACCCCCATGTACACTCTCCCCCTATCACTGACTCTACCCACCCATTTAATCCCCTCCCACACCCCCATGTACACTCTCCCCTATAACTGACTCCACCCACCCATTTAATCCCCTCCCACACCCCCATGTACACTCTCCCCCTATCACTGACTCCACCCACCCATTTAATCCCCTCCCAGACCCCCATGTACACTCTCCCCCTATCACTGACTCTACCCACCCATTTAATCCCCTCCCACACCCCCATGTACACTCACCCCTATCACTGACTCTACCCACCCATTTAATCCCCTCCCACACCCCCATGTACACTCTCCCCCTATCACTGATTCTACCCACCCATTAAATCCCCTCCCACACCCCCATGTACACTCACCCCCTATCACTGACTCTACCCACCCATTTAATCCCCTCCCACATCCCCATGTACACTCTCCCACACCCCCATGTATAGTCTCCCCTATCACTGACTCTACCCACCCATTTAATTCCCTCCCACACCCCCATGTACACTCTCCCCTATCACTGACTCTACCCACCCATTTAATCCCCTCCCACACCCCCATGGACACTCTACCCCATCACTGACTCGACCCATCCATTTAATCCCCCTCCCACATCCCCATGTACTCTCTCCCCCTATCACTGACTCTACCCACCCACTTAATCCCCTCCCACATCCCCATGTACACTCTCACCCTATCACTGACTCTACCCACCCATTTAATCCCCTCGCACACCATGTACACTCTCCCCTATCACTGACTCTACCCACCCATTTAATCCCCCTCCCACACCCCCATGTACACTCTCCCCTATCACTGACTCTACCCACCCATTTAATCCCCTCCCACACCCCCATGTACACTCTTCCTACATCACTGACTCTACGCACCCATTTAATACCCTCCCACACCCCCATGTACACTCTCCCCTAGCACTGACTCTACCCACCCATTTAATTCCCTCCCACACCCCCATGTACACTCTCCCCCTATCACTGACGCTACCCACCCATTTAATTGCCTCCCACACCCCCATGTACACTCTCCCCTATCACTGACTCTACCCACCCATTTAATCCCCTCGCACACCATGTACACACTCCCCCTATCACTGACTCTACCCACCCATTTAATCCCCTCCCACACCCCCATGTACACTCTCCCCCTATCACTGACTCTACCCACCCATTTAATCCCCTCCCAGACGCCCATGTACACTCTCCCCCTATCACTGACTCTACCCACCCATTTAATCCCCTCCCACACCCCCATGTACACTCTCCCCCTATCAGTGATTCTACCCACCCATTTAATCCCCTCCCACACCCCCATGTACACTCACCGCCTATCACTGACTCTACCCACCCATTTAATCCCCTCCCACATCCCCATGTACACTCTCCCCCTATCACTGACTCTACCCACCCATTTAATCCCCTCCCACATCCCCATGTACACTCTCCCACACCCCCATGTACAGTTTCCCCTATCACTGACTCTACCCACCCATTTAATTCCCTCCCACACCCCCATGTACACTCTCCCCCTATCACTGACTCTACCCACCCATTTAATCCCCTCCCACATCCCCATGTACACTCTCCCCCAATCACTGACTCTACCCACCCAATTAATCCCCCTCCCCCACCCCCACCCCCATGTACATTCTCCCCCTATCACTGACTCTACCCACCCATTTAATCCCCTCCCACATCCCCATGTACACTCTCCCCCTATCACTGACTCTACCATCCATTTAATCCCTCTCCCACACCCCCATGTACACTCTCCCCCTATCACTGAATATACCCACCCATTTAATCCCCTCCCACACCCCCATATACACTCTCCCCCTATCACTGACGCTACCCACCCATTTAATCACCCTCCCACATCCCCATGTATACTCTCCCCTATCACTGACTCTACCCACCCATTTAATCTCCTCCCACACCCCCATGTACACTCTCCCCCTATCACTGACTCTACCCACCCATTTAATCCCCGCCCACACCCCCATGTACACCCTCCCCTATCACTGACTCTACCCACCCATTTAATCCCCCTCCCACACCCGCATGTACACTCTCCCCCTATCACTGACTCCACCCACCCATTTAATCCCCTCCCACACTTCCATGTACACTCTCCCCTATCACTGACTCTACCCACCCATTTAATCCCCTCCCACACCGCCATGTACACTCTCCCCCTATCACTGAATCTACCCACCCATTTAATCCCCGCCCACACCCCCATGTACACTCTCCCCCTATCACTGAATCTACCCACCCATTTAATCCCCTCCCACACCCCCATGTACACTCTACCCCTATCACTGACTCTACCCACCCATTTAATCCCCTCCCACACCCCCATGTACACTCTACCCCTATCACTGACTCTACCCACCCATTTAATCCCCTTCCACACCCCCATGTACACTCTCCCCCTATCACTGACTCTACCCACCCATTTAATCCCCTCTCACACCCCCATGTACACTCTCCCCCTATTACTGACTCTACCCACCCATTTAATCCCCTCCCACACCCCCATGTACACTCTCCCCTATCACTGACTCTACCCACCCATTTAATCCCCTCCCACACCCCCATGTACACTCTCCCCCTATCACTGACTCTACCCACCCATTTAATCCCCTCCCACATCCCCTTGTACACTCTCCCCTATCACTGACTCTATCCACCCATTTAATCCCCTCCCACATCCCCATGTACACTCTCCCCTATCACTGACTCTACCCACCCATTTAATCCCCTCCCACACCCCCATGTACACCCTCCCCTATCACTGACTCTACCCACCCATTTAATCCCCCTCCCAAACCCCCATGTACACTCTCCCCTATCACTGACTCTACTCACCCATTTAATCCCCTCACACATCCCCATGTACACTCTCCCCCTATCACTGATTCTACCCACCCATTTAATCCCCTCCCACACCCACATGTACACTCACCCCCTATCACTGACTCTACCCACCCATTTAATCCCGTCCCACATCCCCATGTACACTCTCCCCCTATCACTGACTCTACCCACCCATTTAATCCCCTCCCACATCCCCATGTACACTCTCCCACACCCCCATGTACAGTCTCCACTATCACTGACTCTACCCACCCATTTAATTCCCTCCCACACCCCCATGTACACTCTCCCCTATCACTGACTCTACCCACCCATTTAATCCCCTCCCACACCCCCATGGACACTCTACCCCATCACTGACTCTACCACCCATTTAATCCCCTCCCACAGCCCCATGTACACTCTCCCCTATCACTGACTCTACCCACCCATTTAATCCCCTCCCACACACCCATGTACACTCTCCCCCTATCACTGACTCTACCCACCCATTTAATCCCCTCCCACATCCCCATGTACACTCTCCCACACCCCCATGTACAGTCTCCCCTATCACTGACTCTACCCACCCATTTAATTCCCTCCCACACCCCCATGTACACTCTCCCCTATCACTGACTCTACCCACCCATTTAATCCCCTCCCACATCCCCATGTACACTCTCCCCTATCACTGACTCTACCCACCCATTTAATCCCCCTCCCACACTCCCATGTACACTGTCCCCCTCCCACACCCCCATGTACACTGCCCCCCCTCCCACACCCCCATGTACACTCTCCCCCTATCACTGACTCTACCCACCCATTTAATCCCCTCCCACATCCCCATGTACACTCTCCCCCTATCACTGACTCTACCCATCCATTTAATCCCCCTCCCACATCCCCATGTACTCTCTCCCCCTACCACTGACTCTACCCACCCACATAATCCCCTCCCACACCCCCATGTACACTCTCCCCCTATCACTGACTCTACTCACCCATTTAATCCACTCGCACACCATGTACACTCTCCCCTATCACTGACTCTACCCACCCATTTAATCCCCCTCCCACACCCCCATGTACACTCTCCCCTATCACTGACTCTACCCACCCATTTAATCCCCTCCCACACCCCCATGTACACTCTTCCTACATCACTGACTCTACGCACCCATTTAATACCCTCCCACACCCCCAAGTACACGCTCCCCTATCACTGACTCTACCCACCCATTTAATTCCCTCCCACACCCCCATGTACACTCTCCCCCTATCACTGACGCTACCCACCCATTTAATCCCCTCCCACACCCCCATGTACACTCTCCCCTATCACTGACTCTACCCACCCATTTAATCCCCTCGCACACCATGTACACACTCCCCCTATCACTGACTCTACCCACCCATTTAATACCGTCCCACACCCCCATGTACACTCTCACCCTATCACTGAATCTACCCACCCATTTAATCCCCTCCCAGACCCCCATGTACACTCTCCCCCTATCACTGACTCTACCCACCCATTTAATCCCCTCCCACACCCCCATGTACACTCTCCCCCTATCACTGATTCTACCCACCCATTTAATCCCCTCCCACACCCCCATGTACACTCACCCCCTATCACTGACTCTACCCACCCATTTAATCCCCTCCCACACCCCCATGTACACTCACCCCCTATCACTGACTCTACCCACCCATTTAATCCCCTCCCACACCCCCATGTACACTCTCCCCCTATCACTGACTCTACCCACCCATTTAATCCCCTCCCACATCCCCATGTACACTCTCCCCCTATCACTGACTCTACCCACTCATTTAATCCCCCTCCCCCACCCCCACCCCCACCCCCATGTACACTCTCCCCCTATCACTGACTCTACCCACCCATTTAATCCACTCCCACATCCCCATGTACACTCTCCCCCTATCACTGACTCTACCCACCCATTTAATCCCCTCCCACACCCCCATGTACACTCTCCCCTATCACTGACTCTACCCACCCATTTAATCCCCTCCCACACCCCCATGGACACTCTCCCCCTATCACTGACTCTACCCACCCATTTAATCCCCTCCCACACCCCCATGTACGCTCTCCCCCTCTCACTGACTCTGCCCACCCATTTAATCCCCTCCCACACCCCCATGTACGCTCTCCCCCTATCACTGACTCTACCCACCCATTTAATCCCCTCCCACACCCCCCATGTACACTCTCCCCCCTCTCACTGACTCTGCCCACCCATTTAATCCCCTCCCACACCCCCATGTACGCTCTCCCCCTCTCACTGACTCTGCCCACCCATTTAATCCCCTCCCACACCCGCATGTACACTCTCCCCTATCACTGACTCTACCAACCCATTTAATCCCCTTGCACACCCCCATGTACACTCTCCCACTATCACTGACTCTACCCACCCATTTAATCCCCTCCCACATCCCCATGTACACTCTCCCCTATCACTGACTCTATCCACCCATTTAATCCCCTCCCACATCCCCATGTACACTCTCCCCTATCACTGACTCTACCCACCCATTTAATCCCCTCCCACACCCCCATGTACACCCTCCCCTATCACTGACTCTACCCACCCATTTAATCCCCCTCCCACACCCCCATGTACACTCTCCCCTATCACTGACTCTACCCACCCATTTAATCCCCTCCCACATCCCCATGTACACTCTCCCCCTATCACTGACTCTACCATCCATTTAATCCCTCTCCCACACCCCCATGTACACTGTCCCCCTATCACTGAATATACCCACCCATTTAATCCCCTCCCACACCCCCATGTACACTCTCCCCCGATCACTGACTCTACCCACCCATTTAATCCCCGCCCACACCCCCATGTACACTCTCCCCCTATCACTGACTCTACCCACCCATTTAATCCCCTCCCACACTTCCATGTACACACTCCCCTATCACTGACTCTACCCACCCATTTAATTACCCTCCCACATCCCCATGTACACTCTACCATAACACTGACTCTACCCACCCATTTAATCCCCTCCCACACCCCCATGTACACTCTCCTCGATCAATGACTCTACCCACCCATTTAATCCCCTCCCACATCCCCATGTACACTCTCCCCTATCACTGACTCTACCCACCCATTTAATCCCACTCCCACACCCCCATGTACACTGTCCCCCTCCCACACGCCCATGTACACTGTCCCCCTCCCACACCCCCATGTACACTGTCCCCCTCCCACACCCCCATGTACACTGTCCCCCTATCACTGACTACCCACCCATTTAATCCCCTCCCACACCCCCATGTACACACTCCCCTATCACTGACTCCACCCACCCATTTAATCCCCTCCCACACTTCCATGTACACTCTGCCCTATCACTGACTCTACCCACCCATTTAATCCCCTCCCACACCCCCATGTACACTCTCCCCCTATCACTGACTCTACCCACCCATTTAATCCCCGCCCACACCCCCATGTACACTCTCCCCCTATCACTGACTCCACCCACCCATTTAATCCCCTCCCACACTTCCATGTACACTCTCCCCTATCACTGACTCTACCCACCCATTTAATCCCCTCCCACACCCCCATGTACACTCTCCCCCTATCACTGACTCTACCCACCCATTTAATCCCCGCCCACACCCCCATGTACACTCTCCCCCTATCACTGAATCTACCCACCCATTTAATCCCCTCCCACACCCCCATGTACACTCTACCCCTATCACTGACTCTACCCACCCATTTAATCCCCTCCCACACCCCCATGTACACTCTACCCCTATCACTGACTCTACCCACCCATTTAATCCCCTCCCACACCCCCATGTACACTCTCCCCCATCACTGACTCTACCCACCCATTTAATCCCCTCCCAGACCCCCATGTACACTCTCCCCCTATCACTGACTCTACCCACCCATTTAATCCCCTCCCACACCCCCATGTACACTCTCCCCTATCACTGACTCTACCCACCCATTTAATCCCCTCCCACACCCCCATGTACACTCTCCCCCTATCACTGACTCTACGCACCCATTTAATCCCCTCCCACATCCCCATGTACACTCTCCCCTATCACTGACTCTATCCACCCATTTAATCCCCTCCCACATCCCCATGTACACTCTCCCCTATCACTGACTCTACCCACCCATTTAATCCCCTCCCACACCCCCATGTACACCCTCCCCTATCACTGACTCTACCCACCCATTTAATCCCACTCCCAAACCCCCATGTACACTCTCCCCTATCACTGACTCTACCCACACATTTAATCCCCTCCCACATCCCCATGTACACTCTCCCCCTATCACTGACTCTACCCACCCATTTAATCCCCTCCCACATCCCCATGTACACTCTCCCACACCCCCATGTACAGTCTCCCCTATCACTGACTCTACCCACCCATTTAATTCCCTCCCACACCCCCATGTACACTCTCCCCTATCACTGACTCTACCCACCCATTTAATCCCCTCCCACACCCCCATGTACACTCTCCCCTATCACTGACTCTACCCACCCATTTAATCCCCCTCCCACACTCCCATGTACACTGTCCCCCTCCCACACCCCCATGTACACTGCCCCCCTCCCACACCCCCATGTACACTCTCCCCCCTTTCACTGACTCTACCCACCCATTTAATCCCCTCCCACATCCCCATGTACACTCTCCCCCCTATCACTGACTCTACCCATCCATTTAATCCCCCTCCCACATCCCCATGTACTCTCTCCCCCTACCACTGACTCTACCCACCCACATAATCCCCTCCCACACCCCCATGTACACTCTCCCCCTATCACTGACTCTACTCACCCATTTAATCCACTCGCACACCATGTACACTCTCCCCTATCACTGACTCTACCCACCCATTTAATCCCCCTCCCACACCCCCATGTACACTCTCCCCTATCACTGACTCTACCCACCCATTTAATCCCCTCCCACACCCCCATGTACACTCTTCCTACATCACTGACTCTACGCACCCATTTAATACCCTCCCACACCCCCAAGTACACGCTCCCCTATCACTGACTCTACCCACCCATTTAATTCCCTCCCACACCCCCATGTACACTCTCCCCCTATCACTGACGCTACCCACCCATTTAATCCCCTCCCACACCCCCATGTACACTCTCCCCTATCACTGACTCTACCCACCCATTTAATCCCCTCGCACACCATGTACACACTCCCCCTATCACTGACTCTACCCACCCATTTAATACCGTCCCACACCCCCATGTACACTCTCCCCCTATCACTGAATCTACCCACCCATTTAATCCCCTCCCAGACCCCCATGTACACTCTCCCCCTATCACTGACTCTACCCACCCATTTAATCCCCTCCCACACCCCCATGTACACTCTCCCCCTATCACTGATTCTACCCACCCATTTAATCCCCTCCCACACCCCCATGTACACTCACCCCCTATCACTGACTCTACCCACCCATTTAATCCCCTCCCACACCCCCATGTACACTCACCCCCTATCACTGACTCTACCCACCCATTTAATCCCCTCCCACACCCCCATGTACACTCTCCCCCTATCACTGACTCTACCCACCCATTTAATCCCCTCCCACATCCCCATGTACACTCTCCCCCTATCACTGACTCTACCCACTCATTTAATCCCCCTCCCCCACCACCACCCCCACCCCCATGTACACTCTCCCCCTATCACTGACTCTACCCACCCATTTAATCCACTCCCACATCCCCATGTACACTCTCCCCCTATCACTGACTCTACCCACCCATTTAATCCCCTCCCACACCCCCATGTACACTCTCCCCTATCACTGACTCTACCCACCCATTTAATCCCCTCCCACACCCCATGGACAGTCTCCCCCTATCACTGACTCTACCCACCCATTTAATCCCCTCCCACACCCCCATGTACGCTCTCCCCCTCTCACTGACTCTGCCCACCCATTTAATCCCCTCCCACACCCCCATGTACGCTCTCCCCCTATCACTGACTCTACCCACCCATTTAATCCCCTCCCACACCCCCATGTACGCTCTCCCCCTCTCACTGACTCTGCCCACCCATTTAATCCCCTCCCACACCCCCATGTACGCTCTCCCCCTCTCACTGACTCTGCCCACCCATTTAATCCCCTCCCACACCCGCATGTACACTCTCCCCTATCACTGACTCTACCAACCCATTTAATCCCCTTGCACACCCCCATGTACACTCTCCCACTATCACTGACTCTACCCACCCATTTAATCCCCTCCCACATCCCCATGTACACTCTCCCCTATCACTGACTCTATCCACCCATTTAATCCCCTCCCACATCCCCATGTACACTCTCCCCTATCACTGACTCTACCCCACCCATTTAATCCCCTCCCACACCCCCATGTACACCCTCCCCTATCACTGACTCTACCCACCCATTTAATCCCCCTCCCACACCCCCATGTACACTCTCCCCTATCACTGACTCTACCCACCCATTTAATCCCCTCCCACATCCCCATGTACACTCTCCCCCTATCACTGACTCTACCATCCATTTAATCCCTCTCCCACACCCCCATGTACACTCTCCCCCTATCACTGAATATACCCACCCATTTAATCCCCTCCCACACCCCCATGTACACTCTCCCCCGATCACTGACTCTACCCACCCATTTAATCCCCGCCCACACCCCCATGTATACTCTCCCCCTATCACTGACTCTACCCACCCATTTAATCCCCTCCCACACTTCCATGTACACACTCCCCTATCACTGACTCTACCCACCCATTTAATTACCCTCCCACATCCCCA
>JANJGN010004671.1:0-31171 GCA_026770705.1 Isurus oxyrinchus
TTAAACAGAGGCAAACAGAGTTACACAGAGGCAAACAGGGTTAAACAGAGCCAAACAGGGTTAAACAGAGGCAATCAGGGTTAAAAAGTGTTAAACAGAGTTAAACAGAGTGAAACAGACTTAGCAGAGGCAAAAAGAGTGAAACAGAGGCACACAGAGTGAAACAGAGGCAAACAGAGTGAGACAGAGGCAAACAGAGTGAAACAGAGGCAAACAGACTTAAACAGAGGCAAACAGAGTGAAACAGAGACAAACAGACTTAAACAGAGGCAAACAGACTTAAACAGAGGCAAACAGACTTAAACAGAGGCAAACAGAGTTAAACAGTTAAACAGAGTAAACAGAGTTAAACAGAGGCAAACAGAGTTAAACAGAGGCAAACAGAGGCAAACAGAGTTAAACAGAGACAAACTGAGTTAAACAGAGGCAAACTGTGTTAAACAGAGGCAAACAGAGTTAAACAGAGGCTAACAGAGTTAAACAGAGTTAAACAGAGGCAAACAGAGGCAAACAGAGTTAAACAGACGCAAAAAGGGTTAAACCGTGGTAAACAGAGGCAAACAATGTTAAACAGAGGCAAACAGGGTTAAACAGTGTTAAACAGAGGCAAGCAGAGTCAAACAGAGTCAAACAGAGGCAAACAGATTTAAACAGACCTAAACAGAGGCAAACAAATTGAAACAGAGTTAAACAGAGGCAGAAAGATTGAAACAGAGTGAAACAGAGGCGAACAGATTGAAACAGAGTCAAACAGAGTGAAAAAGAGGCATACAGAGGCAAAAAGAGTGAAGCAGACGTAAACACAGTGAAACAGATGCAAACAGAGGCAAACAGAGTGAAACAGAGGCAAACAGAGTGAAACAGAGGCAAACAGTGAAACAGAGGCAAACAGACTTAAACAGAGGCAAACAGACTTAAACAGAGTTAAAAGGATGCAAACAGAGTTAAACAGACTTAAACAGAGGCAAACAGAGGCAAACAGAGGGAAACAGACGGAAACAGAGTGAAACAGAGTGAAACAGAATGAAACAGAATAAAACAGAATGAAACAGAGTGAAGCAGAGTGAAACAGAGTGAAACAGAGTGAAACAGATGCAATCAGTGTTAAACAGAGTGAAATGGAGCTAAACAAAGGCAAACAGAGGTAAACAGTGTTAAACAGAGGCAAACAGAGTTAATCAGTTTTAAGCAGAGGCAAACAGTGTTAAACAGAGGCAAACAGTGCTAAACAGAGGCAAACAGAGGCAAAAAGAGTGAAACAGAGGCAAACAGAGTTAAACAGAGGCAAACAGGGTTAAACAGAGGCAAACAGGGTAAAACAGTGTTAAACAGAGGCAAAAAGTGATAAACAGAGGCAAACGGTGATAAACAGAGGCAAACAGAGTTACACAGAGGCAAACAGGGTTAAACAGAGCCAAACAGGGTTAAACAGAGGCAATCAGGGTTAAAAAGTGTTAAACAGAGTTAAACAGAGTGAAACAGACTTAGCAGAGGCAAAAAGAGTGAAACAGAGGCACACAGAGTGAAACAGAGGCAAACAGAGTGAGACAGAGGCAAACAGAGTGAAACAGAGGCAAACAGACTTAAACAGAGGCAAACAGAGTGAAACAGAGACAAACAGACTTAAACAGAGGCAAACAGACTTAAACAGAGGCAAACAGACTTAAACAGAGGCAAACAGAGTTAAACAGTTAAACAGAGTAAACAGAGTTAAACAGAGGCAAACAGAGTTAAACAGAGGCAAACAGAGGCAAACAGAGTTAAACAGAGACAAACTGAGTTAAACAGAGGCAAACTGTGTTAAACAGAGGCAAACAGAGTTAAACAGAGGCTAACAGAGTTAAACAGAGGCAAACAGAGTTGCACAGAGGCAAACAGAGGCAAACAGAGTTAAACAGACGCAAAAAGGGTTAAACCGTGGTAAACAGAGGCAAACAATGTTAAACAGAGGCAAACAGGGTTAAACAGTGTTAAACAGAGGCAAGCAGAGTCAAACAGAGTCAAACAGAGGCAAACAGATTTAAACAGACCTAAACAGAGGCAAACAAAGTGAAACAGAGTTAAACAGAGGCAGAAAGATTGAAACAGATTGAAACAGAGGCGAACAGAGTGAAACAGAGGCAAACAGAGTGAAACAGAGGCAAACAGTGAAACAGAGGCAAACAGACTTGAACAGAGGCAAACAGACTTAAACAGAGTTAAAAGGATGCCAACAGAGTTAAACAGACTTAAACAGAGGCAAACAGAGGCAAACAGAGGGAAACAGACGGAAACAGAGGGAAACACAAAGAAACAGAATGAAACAGAATGAAACAGAGTGAAGCAGAGTGAAACAGAGTGAAACAGAGTGAAACAGATGCAATCAGTGTTAAACAGAGTGAAATGGAGCTAAACAAAGGCAAACAGAGGTAAACAGTGTTAAACAGAGGCAAACAGAGTTAATAAGTTTTAAACAGAGGCAAACAGTGTTAAACAGAGGCAAACAGTGCTAAACAGAGGCAAACAGAGGCAAAAAGAGTGAAACAGAGACAAACAGACTTAAACCGAGGCAAACAGACTTAAACAGAGGCAAACAGACTTAAACAGAGGCAAACAGAGTTAAACAGTTAAACCGAGTAAACAGAGTTAAACAGAGGCAAACAGAGTTAAACAGAGGCAAACAGAGTTAAACAGAGGCAAACTGAGTTAAACAGAGGCAAACTGTGTTAAACAGAGGCAAACAGAGTTAAACAGAGGCTAACAGAGTTAAACAGAGTTAAACAGAGGCAAACAGAGGCAAACAGAGTTAAACAGAGGCTAACAGAGTTAAACAGAGTTAAACAGAGGCAAACAGAGGCAAACAGAGTTAAACAGACGCAAAAAGGGTTAAACCGTGGTAAACAGAGGCAAACAATGTTAAACAGAGGCAAACAGGGTTAAACAGTGTTAAACAGAGGCAAGCAGAGTCAAACAGAGTCAAACAGAGGCAAACAGATTTAAACAGACCTAAACAGAGGCAAACAAATTGAAACAGAGTTAAACAGAGGCAGAAAGATTGAAACAGAGTGAAACAGAGGCGAACAGATTGAAACAGAGTCAAACAGAGTGAAAAAGAGGCATACAGAGGCAAAAAGAGTGAAGCAGACGTAAACACAGTGAAACAGATGCAAACAGAGGCAAACAGAGTGAAACAGAGGCAAACAGAGTGAAACAGATGCAATCAGTGTTAAACAGAGTGAAATGGAGCTAAACAAAGGCAAACAGAGGTAAACAGTGTTAAACAGAGGCAAACAGAGTTAATCAGTTTTAAGCAGAGGCAAACAGTGTTAAACAGAGGCAAACAGTGCTAAACAGAGGCAAACAGATGCAAAAAGAGTGAAACAGAGGCAAACAGAGTTAAACAGAGGCAAACAGGGTAAAACAGTGTTAAACAGAGGCAAAAAATGATAAACAGAGGCAAACGGTGATAAACAGAGGCAAACAGAGTTACACAGAGGCAAACAGGGTTAAACAGAGCCAAACAGGGTTAAACAGAGGCAATCAGGGTTAAAAAGTGTTAAACAGAGTTAAACAGAGTGAAACAGACTTAAACAGAGGCAAAAAGAGTGAAACAGAGGCACACAGAGTGAAACAGAGGCAAACAGAGTGAGACAGAGGCAAACAGACTTAAACCGAGGCAAACAGACTTAAACAGAGGCAAACAGAGTTGCACAGAGGCAAACAGAGGCAAACAGAGTTAAACAGACGCAAAAAGGGTTAAACCGTGGTAAACAGAGGCAAACAATGTTAAACAGAGGCAAACAGGGTTAAACAGTGTTAAACAGAGGCAAGCAGAGTCAAACAGAGTCAAACAGAGGCAAACAGATTTAAACAGACCTAAACAGAGGCAAACAAAGTGAAACAGAGTTAAACAGAGGCAGAAAGATTGAAACAGATTGAAACAGAGGCGAACAGAGTGAAACAGAGGCAAACAGAGTGAAACAGAGGCAAACAGTGAAACAGAGGCAAACAGACTTGAACAGAGGCAAACAGACTTAAACAGAGTTAAAAGGATGCCAACAGAGTTAAACAGACTTAAACAGAGGCAAACAGAGGCAAACAGAGGGAAACAGACGGAAACAGAGGGAAACACAGGGAAACAGAATGAAACAGAATGAAACAGAGTGAAGCAGAGTGAAACAGAGTGAAACAGATGCAATCAGTGTTAAACAGAGTGAAATGGAGCTAAACAAAGGCAAACAGAGGTAAACAGTGTTAAACAGAGGCAAACAGAGTTAATAAGTTTTAAACAGAGGCAAACAGTGTTAAACAGAGGCAAACAGTGCTAAACAGAGGCAAACAGAGGCAAAAAGAGGCAAACAGAGTGAAACAGAGGCAAACAGAGTGAAACGGAGGCAAACAGAGTGAAACACAGGCAAACAGTGGGAAACAGAATGAAACAGAGTGAAACAGAGTTAAACAGAGACAATCAGAGTTAAACAGAGTGAAATGGAGCTAAACAAAGGCAAACAGAGGTAAACAGTGTTAAACAGAGGCAAACAGGGTTAAACAGTGTTAAACAGAGGCAAACAGACTTAAACAGAGTGGAACAGAGTTAAACAGAGTGAAACAGAGTGAAACAGAGGCAAACAGAGGCAAACAGAGGCAAACAGAGTGAAACAGAGGCAAAAAGAGTGAGACAGAGGCAAACAGAGTGAAACAGAGGCAAACAGAGTGAAACAGAGACAAACAGACTTAAACCGAGGCAAACAGACTT
Source organism: Isurus oxyrinchus (assembly GCA_026770705.1). Classification (NCBI taxonomy): domain Eukaryota; kingdom Metazoa; phylum Chordata; class Chondrichthyes; order Lamniformes; family Lamnidae; genus Isurus; species Isurus oxyrinchus. The sequence continues at coordinate 4,736 of JANJGN010004671.1, forward strand.
AAACAGAGGCAAACAGACTTAAACAGAGGCAAACAGAGTTAAACAGTTAAACCGAGTAAACAGAGTTAAACAGAGGCAAACAGAGTTAAACAGAGGCAAACAGAGTTAAACAGAGGCAAACTGAGTTAAACAGAGGCAAACTGTGTTAAACAGAGGCAAACAGAGTTAAACAGAGGCTAACAGAGTTAAACAGAGTTAAACAGAGGCAAACAGAGGCAAACAGAGTTAAACAGAGGCTAATAGAGTTAAACAGAGTTAAACAGAGGCAAACAGAGGGCAAACAGAGTTAAACAGACGCAAAAAAGGGTTTAAACCGTGGTAAACAGAGGCAAACAATGTTAAACAGAGGCAAACAGGGTTAAACAGTGTTAAACAGAGGCAAGCAGAGTCAAACAGAGTCAAACAGAGGCAAACAGATTTAAACAGACCTAAACAGAGGCAAACAAATTGAAACAGAGTTAAACAGAGGCAGAAAAGATTGAAACAGTGTGAAACAGAGGCGAACAGATTGAAACAGAGTCAAACAGAGTGAAAAAGAGGCATACAGAGGCAAAAAAGAGTGAAGCAGAGGCAAACAGAGTGAAACAGAGGCAAACAGTGAAACAGAGGCAAACAGACTTAAACAGAGGCAAACAGACTTAAACAGAGTTAAAAGGATGCAAACAGAGTTAAACAGACTTAAACAGAGGCAAACAGAGGCAAACAGAGGGAAACAGACGGAAACAGAGTGAAACAGAGTGAAACAGAATGAAACAGAATAAAACAGAATGAAACAGAGTGAAGCAGAGTGAAACAGAGTGAAACAGATGCAATCAGTGTTAAACAGAGTGAAATGGAGCTAAACAAAGGCAAACAGAGGTAAACAGTGTTAAACAGAGGCAAACAGAGTTAATCAGCTTTAAGCAGAGGCAAACAGTGTTAAACAGAGGCAAACAGTGCTAAACAGAGGCAAACAGAGGCAAAAAGAGTGAAACAGAGGCAAACAGAGTTAAACAGAGGCAAACAGGGTTAAACAGAGGCAAACAGGGTAAAACAGTGTTAAACAGAGGCAAAAAGTGATAAACAGAGGCAAACGGTGATAAACAGAGGCAAACAGAGTTACACAGAGGCAAACAGGGTTAAACAGAGCCAAACAGGGTTAAACAGAGGCAATCAGGGTTTAAAAAGTGTTAAACAGAGTTAAACAGAGTGAAACAGACTTAAACAGAGGCAAAAAGAGTGAAACAGAGGCACACAGAGTGAAACAGAGGCAAACAGAGTGAAACAGACACAAACAGATGCAAACAGAGGTAAACAGAGTGAAACAGAGGCAAACAGAGTGAAACAGAGGCAAACAGAGTGAAACAGAGGCAAACAGAGTGAAACAGAGGCAAACAGACTTAAACAGAGGCAAACAGAATTAAACAGAGGCAAACAGAGCCAAACAGAGGCAAACAGACTTAAACAGAGGCAAACAGACTTAAACAGAGGCAAACAGACTTAAACAGAGGCAAAACAGAGTTAAACAGAAGCAAACAGGGTAAAACAGTGTTAAACAGAGGCAAACAGTGATAAACAGAGGCAAACAGTGATAAACAGAGGCAAACAGAGTTTAAACAGAGGCAAACAGGGTTAAACAGAGGCAAACAGAGTGAAATAGAGGCAAACAGAGTGAAACAGAGGCAAACAGACTTAAACAGAGGCAAACAGACTTAAACAGATCCAAACAGAGTGAAACAGAGTTAAACAGAGGCAAGAAGAGTGAAACAGACTGAAACAGAGTGAAACAGAGGCGAACAGAGTGAAACAGAGGCAAACAGAGTGAAAAAGATGCATACAGAGGCACAAAGATTGAAACAGAGTTAAATAGATTTAAACAGAGTTAAACAGAGGCAAACAGAGTGAAACAGAGGCAAGCAGAGTGAAACAGAGAGAAACAGAGTGAAACAGAGGCAAACAGAGGGAAACAGAATGAAACAGAATGAAACAGAGTGAAACAGAGGCAATCAGAGTTAAACAGAGTGAAATGGAGCTAAACAAAGGCAAACAGAGGCAAACATAGTTAAACAGTTGCAAACAGAGCTAACAGAGGCAAACCGAGTTAAACAGAGGCAAACAGAGTTAAACAGAGGGAAGCAGAGTTAAACAGAGGCAAACAGGGTTAAACAGAAGCAAACAGGGTTAAACAGTGTTTAAACAGAGGCAAACAGTGATAAACAGAGGCAAAAAAGTGATAAACAGAGGCAAACAGGGTTAAACAGAGGCAAACAGGGTGAAACAGAGGCAAACAGGGTTAAACAGAGGCAAACAGGGTTAAAACAGTGTTAAACAGAGGCAAACAGACTTAAACAGAGTGAAACAGAGTTAAACAGAGTGAAACAGAGTGAAACAGAGACAAACAGAGGCAAAAAAGAGGCAAACACAGTGAAACAGAGGCAAGCAGAGTGAAACAGAGGCAACAGAGGCAAACAGAGGCAAACAGAGTGAAACAGAGGCAAACAGAGTGAGACAGAGGCAAACAGAGTGAAACAGAGGCAAACAGAGTGAAACAGAGGCGAACAGAGTGAAACAGAGGCAAAGAGAGTGAAACAGAGGCAAACAGAGTGAAACAGAGTGAAACAGAGGCAAACAGAGTGAAACAGAGGCAAACAGAGGGAAATAGAATGAAACAGAGTGAAACAGAGGCAATCAGAGTTAAACAGACTGAAATGGAGCTAATCAAAGGCAAACAGAGTTAAACAGTGTTAAACAGAGGCAAACAGAATGAAACAGAGGCAAACAGAGTTAAACAGAGGCAAACAGAGTTAAACAGAGGCAAACGAGTTAAACAGCGGCAAACAGTGTTAAACAGAGGGCAAACAGTGATAAACAGGGGCAAACATTGATTAACAGAGGCAAATATGGTTCAACAGAGGCAAACAGGGTTAAACAGAGGCAAACAGGGTTAAACAGAGGCAAACAGGGTTAAAAAGTGTTATACAGAGGCAAACAGACTTAAACAGAGTGAAACAGAGTTAAACAGAGTGAAACAGACTTAAACAGAGGCAAACAGAGTGAAACAGAGGCGAACAGAGTGAAACAGAGGCAAACAGAGTGAAACAGAGTCAAACAGAGGCAAACAGAGTGAAACAGAGGCAAACAGAGTGAAACAGAGGCAAACAGAGTGAAACACAGGCAAACAGTGGGAAACAGAATGAAACAGAGTGAAACAGAGTTAAACAGAGGCAATCAGAGGTTAAACAGAGTGAAATGGAGCTAAACAAAGGCAAACAGAGGTAAACAGTGTTAAACAGAGGCAAACAGAGTGAAACAGAGGCAAACAGAATTAAACAGAGGCAAACAGAGTTAAACAGAGGCAAACAGAGTTAAACAGAGGCAAACAGAGTTAAACAGAGGCAAACAGGGTTAAAACAGAGGCAAACAGGGTAAAACAGTGTTAAACAGAGGCAAACAGGGTTAAACAGAGGCAAACAGGCTTAAACAGAAGCTTGCAGGTTTAAAAAGTGTTATACACAGGCAAACAGACTTAAACAGAGTGAAACAGAGGCGAACAGAGTGAAACAGAGGCAAACAGAGTGAAACAGAGGCAAACAGAGTGAAACACAGGCAAACAGAGTGAAACACAGGCAAACAGTGGGAAACAGAATGAAACAGAGTGAAACAGAATTAAACAGAGGCAATCAGAGTTAGACAGAGTGAAATGGAGCTAAACAAAGGCAAACAGAGGTAAGCAGTGTTAAACAGAGGCAAACAGAGTGAAACAGAGGCAAACAAACTTAAACAGAGACAAACAGACTTAAACAGAGGCAAATAGAGTGAAACAGAGGCAAACAGAGTTAAATAGAGGCAAACAGAGGTAAACAGAGTTAAACAGAGGCAAACAGAGTTAAACAGAGGCAAACAGAGTCATACAGAGGCAAGCAGAGTTAAACAGAGGCAAACAGAGTAAAACAGAGGCAAACAGAGTTAAACAGAGGCAAACAATGTTAAACAGAGGCAAACAGTGTTAAAACAGAGGCAAACAGGGTTAAACAGATTTAAACAGAGGCTAAGAGAGTTAAACAGAGGCTAACAGAATGAAACAGAGGCAAACAGAGTGAAACAGAGGCAAACAGACTTAAACAGAGGCAAACAGATTGAAACAGAGGCAAACAGAGTGCAACATACTTAAACAGAGGGAAACAGACTTAAACAGACGCAAACAGACTTAAACAGAGGCAAACAGAGTAAATCAGAGGCAAACAGAGTGAAACAGAGGCAAACAGATTTAAACAGAGTTAGACAGAGTTAAACAGAGTTAAACAGAGTTAAACAGAGGCAAACAGAGTTAAAAAGAGGCAAACAGAGTTAAACAGAGGCAAACAGGGAGAAACAGAGGCAAACAGAGTTAAACAGAGTTAAACAGAGTTAAACAGAGTTAAACAGATTTAAACAGAAGCAAACAGAGTTAAACAGAGGCAAACAGAGTTAAACAGAGGCAAACAGAGTTAAACCGAGGCAAACAGAGTTAAACAGAGGCAAACAGAGTGAAACAGAGGCAAACAGAGTTAAACTGAGGCTCACAGAGCTAAACAGAGGCAAACAGAGGGAAACAGAGGCAAACAGGGTGAAACAAGGGCAAACAGAGTGAAACAGATGCAAACAGAGTTACACATAGGCAAACAGGGTGAAACAGAGGCACACAGAGTTAAACAGGCTTAAACAGAGACAAACAGAGTTATGCAGAGGCAAACAGAGTTAAACAGAGGCAAACAGAGTAAAACAGAGGCAGAGTGAAACAGAGTGAAACAGAGGCAAAGAGAGTGAAACAGAGTGAATCAGAGGCAAACAGTGTGAAACAGAGGCAAACAGAGTGAAACAGAGGCAAATAGAGAGAAACAGAGGCAAACAGAGAGAAACAGAGGCAAACAGAACGAAATAGACTTAAACAAACTTAAAAAGAGACAAACAGACTTAAACAGAGGCAAAACAGACTTAAACAGACGCAAACAGAGTAAAACAGAGGCAAACAGAGTTAAACAGAGGCAAACAGAGTTAAACAGAGTTAAACAGAGTTAAACAGAGTTAAACAAAGGCAAACAGAGTTAAAAAGAGGCAAACAGAGTTAAACAGAGGCAAACAGAGTTAAACAGAGGCAAACAGAGTTAAACAGATTTAAACAGAGTTAAACAGAGTTAAACAGATTTAAACAGAGGCAAGCAGAGTTAAAAAGAGGCAACAGAGTTAAACAGAGGCAAACAGAGTTAAACAGAGGCAAACAGAGTTATAACAAGGCTAGCAGAGTTAAACAGAGGCAAACAAAGTGAAACAGTGGCAAACAGAGTGAAACCGACTTAAACAGACTTAAACATTGGCAAACAGACTTAAAAAGTAGCAAACAGACTTAACCAGAGGCAAACAGAGTGAAACAGAGGCAAACAGACTTAAACAGATACAAAGGGATTAAACAGAGGCAAACAGAGTGAAACAGAGGCAAACAGATTTAAATAGAGGCAAACAGAGTTAAACAGAGTTAAAACAGAGGCAAACAGAGTTAAACAGAGGCAAACAGAGTTAAACAGAGGATAAGAGAGTTAAACAGAGGCTAACAGAATGAAACAGAGGCAAACAGAGTGAAACAGAGGCAAACAGACTTAAACAGAGGCAAACAGATTGAAACAGAGGCAAACAGAGTGAAACAGATTTAAACAGAGGCAGACTTGAACAGACGCAAACGGAGGCAAACAGGTTAAATCAGAGGCAAACAGAGTGAAACAGAGTGAAACAGAGGCAAACAGAGTTAAACAGAGTTAGACAGAGTTAAACAGAGTTAAACAGAGGCAAACAGAGTTAGAAAAGAGGCAAACAGAGTTAAACAGAGGCAAACAGAGTTAAACCGAGGCAAACAGAGTTAAACAGAGGCAAACAGAGTGAAACAGAGGCAAACAGAGTTAAACTGAGGCTCACAGAGTTAAACAGAGGCAAACAGAGTGAAACAGAGGCAAACAGGGTGAAACAAGGGGAAAAAGAGTGAAACAGATGCAAACACAGTTAAACATAGGCAAACAGGGTGAAACAGAGGCAAACAGAGTTAAACAGGCTTAAACAGAGGAAAACAGAGGTATGCAGAGGCAAACAGAGTTAAACAGAAGCAAACAGAGTAAAACAGAGGCAAACAGCGTTAAACAGAGGCAAACAATGTTAAACAGAGGCAAACAGTGTTTAAACAGAGGCAAACAGGGTGAAACAGAGTTAAACAGAGGCAAACAGATTCAAACAGAGGGAAACAGAGGAAAACAGAGGCAAACAGAGTGAAACACAGGCAAACAGAGTGAAACAGAGTGAAACAGAGGCAAACAGAGTGAAACAGAGTGAAACAGAGGCAAACAGAGTGAAACAGAGGCAAACAGAGTGAAACAGAGGCAAAAAGAGAGAAGCAGAGGCAAACAGAGTGAAACAGAGGCAAACAGAACGAAATTGACTTAAACAAAATTAAACAGAGGGCAAACAGACTTAAACAGAGGCAAACAGACTTAAACAGACGCAAACAGAGTAAAACAGAGGCAAACAGAGTGAAACAGAGGCAAACAGAGTGAAACAGAGGCAAAACAGTGTGAAACAGAGGCAAACAGTGGGAAACAGAATGAAACAGAGGTGAAACAGATTTAAACAGAGGCAATCAGAGTTAAGCAGAGTGAAATGGAGCTAAACAAAGGCAAACAGACGTAAACAGTGTTAAACAGAGGCAAACAGAGTTTAAACAGAGGCAAACAGAGTTAAACAGAGGCAAACAGACTTAGACAGAGGCAAACAGAGTGAAACAGAGGCAAACAGAGTTAAACAGAGGCAAACAGACTTAAACAGAGGCAAACAGACTTAAACAGAGGCAAACAGAGTGAAACAGAGGCAAACAGAGTTAAACAGAGTTAGACAGAGTTAAACAGAGTTAAACAGAGGCAAACAGAGTGAAACAGAGGCAAACAGAGTGAAACAGAGGCAAAAAAGAAAGAAACAGAGGCAAACAGAGAGAAAACAGAGCCAAACAGAACGAAATAGACTTAAAACAAACATAAAAAGAGACAAACAGACTTAAACAGAGGCAAACAGACTTAAACAGACGCAAACAGACTTAAACAGAGGCAAACAGAGTAAATCAGAGGCAAACAGAGTGAAACAGAGGCAAACAGAGTTAAACAGAGTTAGACAGAGGTAAACAGAGTTAAACAGAGTTAAACAGAGGCAAACAGAGTGAAACAGAGGCAAACAGAGTGAAACAGAGGCAAAAAAGAAAGAAACAGAGGCAAACAGAGAGAAACAGAGGCAAACAGAACGAAATAGACTTAAACAAACATAAAAAGAGACAAACAGACTTAAACAGAGGCAAACAGACTTAAACAGAAGCAAACAGAGTAAAACAGGGGCAAACAGAGTTAAACAGAGGCAAACAGAGTTAAACAGATTTAAACAGAGTTAAACAGAGTTAAACAAAGGCAAACAGAGTTAAAAAGAGGCAAACAGAGTTAAACAGAGGCAAACAGAGTTTAAACAGAGGCAAACAGAGTTAAACAGATTTAAACAGAGTTAAACAGAGTTAAACAGATTTAAACAGAGGCAAGCAGAGTTAAAAAGAGGCAAACAGAATTAAACAGAAGCAAACAGAGTTAAACAGAGGCAAACAGAGTTAAACAAGGCTAACAGAGTTAAACAGAGGCAAACAGAGAGAAACAGTGGCAAACAGAGTGAAACCGACTTAAACAGACTTAAACAGTGGCAAACAGACTTCAACAGAATCAAACAGACTTAAACAGAGGCAAACAGAGTGAAACAGAGGCAAACAGAGTTAAACTGAGGCTAACAGAGTTAAACAGAGGCAAACAGAGTGAAACAGAGGCAAACAGAGTGAAACAGAGGGAAACAGAGTGAAACAGATGCAAACAGAGTTAAACATAGGCAAACAGGGTGAAACAGAGGCAAACAGAGTTAAACAGGCTTAAACGGAGGCAAACAGAGTTAAACAGAGGCAAACAGAGTTAAACAGAGGCAAACAGAGTAAAACAGAGGCAAACAGAGTTAAACAGAGGCAAACAGTGTTAAACAGAGGCAAACAGTGTTAAACAGAGGCAAACAGGGTTAAACAGAGTTAAACAGAGGCAAACAGAGGCAAACAGAGGGAAACAGAGGAAAACAGAGGCAAACAGAGTGAAACAGTGTGAAACAGAGCGAAACAGAGGCAAACAGAGTGAAACAGAGTGAAACAGAGGCAAACAGAGTGAAACAGAGGCAAAAAGAGAGAAACAGAGGCAAACAGAGTGAAACCGACTTAAACAAACTTAAACAGAGGCAAAAAAACTTAAACAGAGGCAAACAGAATTAAACAGACGCAAACAGAGTAAAACAGAGGCAAACAGAGTTAAACAGAGGCAAACAGAGTTAAACAGAGTTAAACAGAGTTTAAACAGAGGCAAACAGAATTAAAAAGAGGGCAAACAGAGTTAAACAGAGGCAAACAGAGTTAAACAGAGGCAAACAGAGTTAAACAGATTTAAACAGATTTAAACAGAGTTAAACAGATTTAAACAGAGGCAAGCAGAGTTAAAAAGAGGCAAACAGAGTTAAACAGAGGCAAACAGAGTTAAACAAGGCTAACAGAGTTAAACAGAGGCAAAGAGAGTGAAACAGTGGCAAACAGAGTGAAACCGACTTAAACAGACTTAAACAGAGGCAAACAGACTTAAACAGTGGCAAACAGACTTCAACAGACTCAAACAGAGTTAAACAGAGGCAAACAGACTTAAAAAGTAGCAAAAAGACTTAAACAGAGGCAAACAGAATTAAACAGAGGCAAACAGAGTGAAACAGAGGCAAACAGAGTGAAACAGAGGCAAACAGACTTAAACAGAGACAAACAGACTTAAACAGAGGCAAATAGAGTGAAACAGAGGCAAACAGAGTTAAATAGAGGCAAACAGAGTTAAAGAGTTAAACAGAGTTAAACAGAGGCAAACAGAGTTAAACAGAGGCAAACAGAGTCATACAGAGGCAAGCAGAGTTAAACAGAGGCAAACAGAGTAAAACAGAGGCAAACAGAGTTAAACAGAGGCAAACAATGTTAAACAGAGGCAAACAGTGTTAAACAGAGGCAAACAGGGTTAAACAGATTTAAACAGAGGCTAAGAGAGTAAAACAGAGGCAAACAGAGTTAAACAGAGGCAAACAATGTTAAACAGAGGCAAACAGTGTTAAACAGAGGCAAACAGAGTTAAACAGATTTAAACAGAGTTAAACAGAGTTAAACAGATTTAAACAGAGGCAAGCAGAGTTAAAAAGAGGCAAACAGAATTAAACAGAAGCAAACAGAGTTAAACAGAGGCAAACAGAGTTAAACAAGGCTAACAGAGTTAAACAGAGGCAAACAGAGAGAAACAGTGGCAAACAGAGTGAAACCGACTTAAACAGACTTAAACAGTGGCAAACAGACTTCAACAGAATCAAACAGACTTAAACAGAGGCAAACAGAGTGAAACAGAGGCAAACAGAGTTAAACTGAGGCTAACAGAGTTAAACAGAGGCAAACAGAGTGAAACAGAGGCAAACAGAGTGAAACAGAGGGAAACAGAGTGAAACAGATGCAAACAGAGTTAAACATAGGCAAACAGGGTGAAACAGAGGCAAACAGAGTTAAACAGGCTTAAACAGAGGCAAACAAGGTTAAACAGAGGCAAACAGAGTTAAACAGAGGCAAACAGAGTAAAACAGAGGCAAACAGAGTTAAACAGAGGCAAACAGTGTTAAACAGAGGCAAACAGTGTTAAACAGAGGCAAACAGGGTTAAACAGAGTTAAACAGAGGCAAACAGAGGCAAACAGAGGGAAACAGAGGAAAACAGAGGCAAACAGAGTGAAACAGTGTGAAACAGAGCGAAACAGAGGCAAACAGAGTGAAACAGAGTGAAACAGAGGCAAACAGAGTGAAACAGAGGCAAAAAGAGAGAAACAGAGGCAAACAGAGTGAAACCGACTTAAACAAACTTAAACAGAGGCAAAAAAACTTAAACAGAGGCAAACAGAATTAAACAGACGCAAACAGAGTAAAACAGAGGCAAACAGAGTTAAACAGAGGCAAACAGAGTTAAACAGAGTTAAACAGAGTTAAACAGAGGCAAACAGAATTAAAAAGAGGCAAACAGAGTTAAACAGAGGCAAACAGAGTTAAACAGAGGCAAACAGAGTTAAACAGATTTAAACAGATTTAAACAGAGTTAAACAGATTTAAACAGAGGCAAGCAGAGTTAAAAAGAGGCAAACAGAGTTAAACAGAGGCAAACAGAGTTAAACAAGGCTAACAGAGTTAAACAGAGGCAAAGAGAGTGAAACAGTGGCAAACAGAGTGAAACCGACTTAAACAGACTTAAACAGAGGCAAACAGACTTAAACAGTGGCAAACAGACTTCAACAGACTCAAACAGAGTTAAACAGAGGCAAACAGACTTAAAAAGTAGCAAAAAGACTTAAACAGAGGCAAACAGAATTAAACAGAGGCAAACAGAGTGAAACAGAGGCAAACAGAGTGAAACAGAGGCAAACAGACTTAAACAGAGACAAACAGACTTAAACAGAGGCAAATAGAGTGAAACAGAGGCAAACAGAGTTAAATAGAGGCAAACAGAGTTAAACAGAGTTAAACAGAGGCAAACAGAGTTAAACAGAGGCAAACAGAGTCATACAGAGGCAAGCAGAGTTAAACAGAGGCAAACAGAGTAAAACAGAGGCAAACAGAGTTAAACAGAGGCAAACAGTGTTAAACAGAGGCAAACAGGGTTAAACAGATTTAAACAGAGGCTAAGAGAGTTAAACAGAGGCTAACAGAATGAAACAGAGGCAAACAGAGTGAAACAGAGGCAAACAGACTTAAACAGAGGCAAACAGATTGAAACAGAGGCAAACAGAGTGAAACATACTTAAACAGAGGGAAACAGACTTAAACAGACGCAAACAGACTTAAACAGAGGCAAACAGAGTAAATCAGAGGCAAACAGAGTGAAAAAGAGGCAAACAGAGTTAAACAGAGTTAGACAGAGTTAAACAGAGTTAAACAGAGTTAAACAGAGGCAAACAGAGTTAAAAAGAGGCAAACAGAGTTAAACAGAGGCAAACAGGGAGAAACAGAGGCAAACAGAGTTAAACAGAGTTAAACAGAGTTAAACAGAGTTAAACAGATTTAAACAGAAGCAAACAGAGTTAAACAGAGGCAAACAGAGTTAAACAGAGGCAAACAGAGTTAAACCGAGGCAAACAGAGTTAAACAGAGGCAAACAGAGTGAAACAGAGGCAAACAGAGTTAAACTGAGGCTCACAGAGCTAAACAGAGGCAAACAGAGGGAAACAGAGGCAAACAGGGTGAAACAAGGGCAAACAGAGTGAAACAGATGCAAACAGAGTTAAACATAGGCAAACAGGGTGAAACAGAGGCACACAGAGTTAAACAGGCTTAAACAGAGGCAAACAGAGTTATGCAGAGGCAAACAGAGTTAAACAGAGGCAAACAGAGTAAAACAGAGGCAAACAGAGTGAAACAGAGTGAAACAGAGGCAAACAGAGTGAAACAGAGTGAATCAGAGGCAAACAGTGTGAAACAGAGGCAAACAGAGTGAAACAGAGGCAAAAAGAGAGAAACAGAGGCAAACAGAGAGAAACAGAGGCAAACAGAACGAAATAGACTTAAACAAACTTAAAAAGAGACAAACAGACTTAAACTGAGGCAAACAGACTTAAACAGACGCAAACAGAGTAAAACAGAGGCAAACAGAGTTAAACAGAGGCAAACAGAGTTAAACAGAGTTAAACAGAGTTAAACAGAGTTAAACAAAGGCAAACAGAGTTAAAAAGAGGCAAACAGAGTTAAACAGAGGCAAACAGAGTTAAACAGAGGCAAACAGAGTTAAACAGATTTAAACAGAGTTAAACAGAGTTAAACAGATTTAAACAGAGGCAAGCAGAGTTAAAAAGAGGCAAACAGAGTTAAACAGAGGCAAACAGAGTTAAACAGAGGCAAACAGAGTTAAACAAGGCTAACAGAGTTAAACAGAGGCAAACAGAGTGAAACAGTGGCAAACAGAGTGAAACCGACTTAAACAGACTTAAACAGTGGCAAACAGACTTAAAAAGTAGCTAACAGACTTAACCAGAGGCAAACAGAGTGAAACAGAGGCAAACAGACTTAAACAGATACAAAGAGATTAAACAGAGGCAAACAGAGTAAAACAGAGGCAAACAGATTTAAATAGAGGCAAACAGAGTTAAACAGAGTTAAACAGAGGCAAACAGAGTTAAACAGAGGCAAACAGAGTTAAACAGAGGCTAAGAGAGTTAAACAGAGGCTAACAGAATGAAACAGAGGCAAACAGAGTGAAACAGAGGCAAACAGACTTAAACAGAGGCAAACAGATTGAAACAGAGGCAAACAGAGTGAAACAGACTTAAACAGAGGCAGACTTAAACAGACGCAAACAGAGGCAAACAGGGTAAATCAGAGGCAAACAGAGTGAAACATAGTGAAACAGAGGCAAACAGAGTTAAACAGAGTTAGACAGAGTTAAACAGAGTTAAACAGAGTTAAAAAGAGGCAAACAGAGTTAAACAGAGGCAAACAGAGTTAAACCGAGGCAAACAGAGTTAAACAGAGGCAAACAGAGTGAAACAGAGGCAAACAGAGTTAAACTGAGGCTCACAGAGTTAAACAGAGGCAAACAGAGTGAAACAGAGGCAAACAGGGTGAAACAATGGCAAAAAGACTGAAACAGATGCAAACACAGTTAAACATAGGCAAACAGGGTGAAACAGAGGCAAACAGAGTTAAACAGGCTTAAACAGAGGCAAACAGAGTTATGCAGAGGCAAACAGAGTTAAACAGAAGCAAACAGAGTAAAACAGAGGCAAACAGCGTTAAACAGAGGCAAACAATGTTAAACAGAGGCAAACAGTGTTAAACAGAGGCAAACAGGGTGAAACAGAGTTAAACAGAGGCAAACAGATTCAAACAGAGGGAAACAGAGGAAAACAGAGGCAAACAGAGTGAAACACAGGCAAACAGAGTGAAACAGAGTGAAACAGAGGCAAACAGAGTGAAACAGAGTGAAACAGAGGCAAACAGAGTGAAACAGAGGCAAACAGAGTGAAACAGAGGCAAAAAGAGAGAAGCAGAGGCAAACAGAGTGAAACAGAGGCAAACAGAACGAAATTGACTTAAACAAAATTAAACAGAGGCAAACAGACTTAAACAGAGGCAAACAGACTTAAACAGACGCAAACAGAGTAAAACAGAGGCAAACAGAGTGAAACAGAGGCAAACAGAGTGAAACAGAGGCAAACAGTGTGAAACAGAGGCAAACAGTGGGGAAACAGAATGAAACAGAGTGAAACAGATTTAAACAGAGGCAATCAGAGTTAAGCAGAGTGAAATGGAGCTAAACAAAGGCAAACAGACGTAAACAGTGTTAAACAGAGGCAAACAGAGTTAAACAGAGGCAAACAGAGTTAAACAGAGGCAAACAGACTTAGACAGAGGCAAACAGAGTGAAACAGAGGCAAACAGAGTTAAACAGATTTAAACAGAGTTAAACAGAGTTTACCAGAGGTAAACAGAGTTAAAAAGAGGCAAACAGAGTTAAACAGAGGCAAACAGAGTTAAACAGAGACAAACAGAGTTAAACAGAGGCTAACCAAGTTAAGCAGGGGCAAACAGAGTGAAACAGAAGCAAACAGAGTGAAACAGAGGCAAACAGAGTGAAACAGAGGCAAACAGAGTTAAACAGAGGCAAACAGCGTTAAACAGAGGCAAACAGAGTTAAACAGAGGCAAACAGACTTAAACAGAGGCAAACAGAGTGAAACAGAGGCAAACAGAGTTAAACTGAGGCTCACAGAGTTAAACAGAGGCAAACAGAGTGAAACAGAGGCAAACAGGGTGAAACAATGGCAAAAGGACTGAAACAGATGCAAACACAGTTAAACATAGGCAAACAGGGTGAAACAGAGGCAAACAGAGTTAAACAGGCTTAAACAGAGGCAAACAGAGTTATGCAGAGGCAAACAGAGTTAAACAGAAGCAAACAGAGTAAAACAGAGGCAAACAGCGTTAAACAGAGGCAAACAATGTTAAACAGAGGCAAACAGTGTTAAACAGAGGCAAACAGGGTGAAACAGAGTTAAACAGAGGCAAACAGATTCAAACAGAGGGAAACAGAGGAAAACAGAGGCAAACAGAGTGAAACACAGGCAAACAGAGTGAAACAGAGTGAAACAGAGGCAAACAGAGTGAAACAGAGTGAAACAGAGGCAAACAGAGTGAAACAGAGGCAAACAGAGTGAAACAGAGGCAAAAAGAGAGAAGCAGAGGCAAACAGAGTGAAACAGAGGCAAACAGAACGAAATTGACTTAAACAAAATTAAACAGAGGCAAACAGACTTAAACAGAGGCAAACAGACTTAAACAGACGCAAACAGAGTAAAACAGAGGCAAACAGAGTGAAACAGAGGCAAACAGAGTGAAACAGAGGCAAACAGTGTGAAACAGAGGCAAACAGTGGGAAACAGAATGAAACAGAGTGAAACAGATTTAAACAGAGGCAATCAGAGTTAAGCAGAGTGAAATGGAGCTAAACAAAGGCAAACAGACGTAAACAGTGTTAAACAGAGGCAAACAGAGTTAAACAGAGGCAAACAGAGTTAAACAGAGGCAAACAGACTTAGACAGAGGCAAACAGAGTGAAACAGAGGCAAACAGAGTTAAACAGATTTAAACAGAGTTAAACAGAGTTTACCAGAGGTAAACAGAGTTAAAAAGAGGCAAACAGAGTTAAACAGAGGCAAACAGAGTTAAACAGAGACAAACAGAGTTAAACAGAGGCTAACCAAGTTAAGCAGGGGCAAACAGAGTGAAACAGAAGCAAACAGAGTGAAACAGAGGCAAACAGAGTGAAACAGAGGCAAACAGAGTTAAACAGAGGCAAACAGCGTTAAACAGAGGCAAACAGAGTTAAACAGAGGCAAACAGACTTAGACAGAGGCAAACAGAGTGAAACAGAGGCAAACAGAGTTAAACAGATTTAAACAGAGTTAAACAGAGTTTACCAGAGGTAAACAGAGTTAAAAAGAGGCAAACAGAGTTAAACAGAGGCAAACAGAGTTAAACAGAGGCTAACCATGTTAAGCAGGGGCAAACAGAGTGAAACAGAGGCAAAAAGAGAGAAGCAGAGGCAAACAGAGTGAAACAGAGGCAAACAGAACGAAATTGACTTAAACAAAATTAAACAGAGGCAAACAGACTTAAACAGAGGCAAACAGACTTAAACAGACGCAAACAGAGTAAAACAGAGGCAAACAGAGTGAAACAGAGGCAAACAGAGTGAAACAGAGGCAAACAGTGTGAAACAGATGCAAACAGTGGGAAACAGAATGAAACAGAGTGAAACAGATTTAAACAGAGTCAATCAGAGTTAAACAGAGTGAAATGGAGCTAAACAAAGGCAAACAGACGTAAACAGTGTTAAACAGAGGCAAACAGAGTTAAACAGAGGCAAACAGAGTTAAACAGAGGCAAACAGACTTAGACAGAGGCAAACAGAGTGAAACAGAGGCAAACAGAGTTAAACAGAGGCTAACCAAGTTAAGCAGGGGCAAACAGAGTGAAACAGAAGCAAACAGAGTGAAACAGAGGCAAACAGAGTGAAACAGAGGCAAACAGAGTTAAACAGAGGCAAACAGCGTTAAACAGAGGCAAACAGTGTTAAACAGAGGCTAACCAAGTTAAGCAGGGGCAAACAGAGTGAAACAAAGGCAAACAGAGTGAAACAGAGGGAAACAGAGTGAAACAGAGGCAAACAGAGTTAAACAGAGGCAAACAGCGTTTAAACAGAGGCCAACAGTGTTAAACAGAGGCAAACAGTGTTAAACAGAGGCAAACAGGGTTAAACAGTGTTAAGCAGAGGCAAACAGAGGCAAACAGAGGCAAACAGAGTGAAACAGAGGCAAACAGAGTGAAACAGAGGCAAAAAGAATAAAACAGAGGCAAACAGAATGAAACAGTGGCAAACAGAGTGAAACAGACTTAAACAGACTTAAACAGAGGCAAACAGACTTAAACAGAGGCAAACAGACTTAAACAGACTCAAACAGACTTAAACAGAGGCAAACAGACTTAAAATGTTGCAGACTTAAACAGATGCAAACAGACTTAAACAGAGGCAAACAGACGTAAACAGAGGCAAACAGAGTGAAACAGAGGCAAACAGACTTAAGCAGAGGCAAACAGAGTTAAACAGAGTGAAACAGAGGCAAACAGAGTGAAACAGAGGCAAACAGAGAGAAACAGAGGCAAACAGACTTAAACAGAGGCAAACAGAGTTAAACAGGCTTAAACAGAGGCAAACAGAGTAATACAGACTGAAACAGAGGCAAACAGAGTGAAACAGAGGCAAACGGAGTGAAACAGAGGCAAACAGAGTAAAACAGAGGCAAACAGAGTGAAACAGAGGCCAACAGATTTAAACAGACTTAAACAGAGGCAAACAGAGTTAAACAGACTTAAACAAAGGCAAACAGAGTTAAACCGACTTAAACAGAGGCAAACAAAGTTAAACAGACTTAAACAGAGGCAAACAGAGTGAAACAGAGGCAAAAAGACTTAAACAGAAGCAAACAGAGTGAAACAGAGGCAAACAGAGGCAAACAGAGGGAAACAGAGTGAAACAGAGGGAAACAGAGGGTAACAGAATGAAACAGAATGAAACAGAGTGAAACAGAGTGAAATAGAGGCAAACAGAGTTAAACAGAGTTAAACAGAGTTAAACAGAGGCAAACAGACTTAACCAGAGGCAAACAGAGTGAAACAGAGGCAAACAGACTTAAACAGATACAAAGAGACTTAAACAGAGGCAAACAGAGTGAAACAGAGGCAAACAGATTTAAATAGAGGCAAACAGAGTTAAACAGAGTTAAACAGAGGCAAGCAGAGTTAAACAGAGGCAAACAGTGTTAAACAGAGGCTAAGAGAGTTAAACAGAGGCTAACAGAATGAAACATAGGCAAACAGAGTGAAACAGAGGCAAACAGACTTAAACAGAGGCAAACAGATTGAAACAGAGGCAAACAGAGTGAAAGAGACTTAAACAGAGGCAAACAGACTTAAACAGACGCAAACAGACTTAAACAGAGGCAAACAGAGTAAATCAGAGGCAAACAGAGTGAAACAGAGTGCAACAGAGGCAAACAGAGTTAAACAGAGTTAGACAGAGTTAAACAGAGTTAAACAGAGTTAAACAGAGGCAAACAGAGTTAAAAAGAGGCAAACAGAGTTAAACAGAGGCAAACAGAGAGAAACAGAGGCAAACAGAGTTAAACAGAGTTAAACAGAGTGAAACAGATTTAAACAGAAGCAAACAGAGTTAAACAGAGGCAAACAGAGTTAAACAGAGGCAAACAGAGTTAAACCGAGGCAACCAGAGTTAAACAGAGGCAAACAGAGTGAAACAGAGGCAAACAGAGTTAAACTGAGGCTCACAGATTTAAACAGAGGCAAACAGAGTGAAACAGAGGCAAACAGTTTGAAACAAGGGCAAAAAGAGTGAAACAGATGCAAACAGAGTTAAACATAGGCAAACAGGGTGAAACAGAGGCAACCAGAGTTAAACAGGCTTAAACAGAGGCAAACAGAGTTATGCAGAGGCAAACAGAGTTAAACAGAGGCGAACAGAGTAAAACAGAGGCAAACAGACTTAAACAGAGGCAAACAATGTTAAACAGAGGCAAACAGTGTTAAACAGAGGCAAACAGGGTGAAACAGAGTTAAACAGAGGCAAACAGAGTCAAACAGAGGGAAACAGAGGTAAAAAGAGGCAAACAGAGTGAAACAGAGTGAAACAGAGGCAAACAGAGTGAAACAGAGGCAAACAGAGTGAAACAGAGTGAAACAGAGGCAAACAGAGTGAAACAGAGGCAAACAGAGTGAAACAGAGGCAAAAAGAGAGAAGCAGAGGCAAACAGAGTGAAACAGAGGCAAACAGAACGAAATTGACTTAAACAAACTTAAACAGAGGCAAACAGACTTAAACAGAGGCAAACAGACTTAAACAGACGCAAACAGAGTAAAACAGAGGCAAACAGAGTTAAACAGAGGCAAACAGAGTGAAACAGTGGCAAACAGAGTGAAACAGAGGCAAAAAGAGTGAAACAGAGTTAAACAGAGGCAAACAGAGTGAAACAGAGGCAAACAGAGTGAAACAGAGGCAAACAGTGTGAAACAGAGGCAAACAGTGGGAAACAGAATGAAACAGAGTGAAACAGATTTAAACAGAGGCAATCAGAGTTAAACAGAGTGCAATGGAGCTAAACAAAGGCAAACAGACGTAAACAGTGTTAAACAGAGGCAAACAGAGTTAAACAGAGGCAAACAGAGTTAAACAGAGGCAAACAGACTTAGACAGAGGCAAACAGAGTGAAACAGAGGCAAACAGAGTTAAACAGAGGCAAACAGACTTAAACAGAGGCAAACAGACTTAAACAGAGGCAAACAGAGTGAAACAGAGGCAAACAGAGTTAAACAGATTTAAACAGAGTTAAACAGAGTTAACCAGAGGTAAACAGAGTTAAAAGGAGGCAAACAGAGTTAAACAGAGGTAAACAGAGTTAAACAGAGGCAAACAGAGTTAAACAGAGGCTAACCAAGTTAAGCAGGGGCAAACAGAGTGAAACAGAAGCAAGCAGAGTGAAACAGAGGCAAACAGAGTGAAACAGAGGCAAACAGAGTTAAACAGAGGCAAACAGCGTTTAAACAGAGGCAAACAGTGTTAAACAGAGGCAAACAGTGTTAAACAGAGGCAAACAGGGTTAAACAGTGTTAAGCAGAGGCAAACAGAGGCAAACAGAGGCAAACAGAGGAAAACAGAGGCAAACAGAGTGAAACAGAGGCAAACAGAGTGAAACAGAGGCAAACAGAGTGAAACAGAGGCAAAAAGAGTAAAACAGAGGCAAACAGAATGAAACAGTGGCAAACAGAGTGAAACAGACTTAAACAGACTTAAACAGAGGCAAACAGACTTAAACAGAGGCAAACAGACTTAAACAGACTCAAACAGACTTAAACAGAGGCAAACAGACTTAAAATGTTGCAGACTTAAACAGATGCAAACAGACTTAAACAGAGGCAAACAGACGTAAACAGAGGCAAACAGAGTGAAACAGAGGCAAACAGACTTAAGCAGAGGCAAACAGAGTTAAACAGAGTGAAACAGAGGCAAACAGAGTGAAACAGAGGCAAACAGAGAGAAACAGAGGCAAACAGACTTAAACAGAGGCAAACAGAGTTAAACAGGCTTAAACAGAGGCAAACAGAGTAATACAGACTGAAACAGAGGCAAACAGAGTGAAACAGAGGCAAACGGAGTGAAACAGAGGCAAACAGAGTAAAACAGAGGCAAACAGAGTGAAACAGAGGCCAACAGATTTAAACAGACTTAAACAGAGGCAAACAGAGTTAAACAGACTTAAACAAAGGCAAACAGAGTTAAACCGACTTAAACAGAGGCAAACAAAGTTAAACAGACTTAAACAGAGGCAAACAGAGTGAAACAGAGGCAAAAAGACTTAAACAGAAGCAAACAGAGTGAAACAGAGGCAAACAGAGGCAAACAGAGGGAAACAGAGTGAAACAGAGGGAAACAGAGGGTAACAGAATGAAACAGAATGAAACAGAGTGAAACAGAGTGAAATAGAGGCAAACAGAGTTAAACAGAGTTAAACAGAGTTAAACAGAGGCAAACAGACTTAACCAGAGGCAAACAGAGTGAAACAGAGGCAAACAGACTTAAACAGATACAAAGAGACTTAAACAGAGGCAAACAGAGTGAAACAGAGGCAAACAGATTTAAATAGAGGCAAACAGAGTTAAACAGAGTTAAACAGAGGCAAGCAGAGTTAAACAGAGGCAAACAGTGTTAAACAGAGGCTAAGAGAGTTAAACAGAGGCTAACAGAATGAAACATAGGCAAACAGAGTGAAACAGAGGCAAACAGACTTAAACAGAGGCAAACAGATTGAAACAGAGGCAAACAGAGTGAAAGAGACTTAAACAGAGGCAAACAGACTTAAACAGACGCAAACAGACTTAAACAGAGGCAAACAGAGTAAATCAGAGGCAAACAGAGTGAAACAGAGTGCAACAGAGGCAAACAGAGTTAAACAGAGTTAGACAGAGTTAAACAGAGTTAAACAGAGTTAAACAGAGGCAAACAGAGTTAAAAAGAGGCAAACAGAGTTAAACAGAGGCAAACAGAGAGAAACAGAGGCAAACAGAGTTAAACAGAGTTAAACAGAGTGAAACAGATTTAAACAGAAGCAAACAGAGTTAAACAGAGGCAAACAGAGTTAAACAGAGGCAAACAGAGTTAAACCGAGGCAACCAGAGTTAAACAGAGGCAAACAGAGTGAAACAGAGGCAAACAGAGTTAAACTGAGGCTCACAGATTTAAACAGAGGCAAACAGAGTGAAACAGAGGCAAACAGTTTGAAACAAGGGCAAAAAGAGTGAAACAGATGCAAACAGAGTTAAACATAGGCAAACAGGGTGAAACAGAGGCAACCAGAGTTAAACAGGCTTAAACAGAGGCAAACAGAGTTATGCAGAGGCAAACAGAGTTAAACAGAGGCGAACAGAGTAAAACAGAGGCAAACAGACTTAAACAGAGGCAAACAATGTTAAACAGAGGCAAACAGTGTTAAACAGAGGCAAACAGGGTGAAACAGAGTTAAACAGAGGCAAACAGAGTCAAACAGAGGGAAACAGAGGTAAAAAGAGGCAAACAGAGTGAAACAGAGTGAAACAGAGGCAAACAGAGTGAAACAGAGGCAAACAGAGTGAAACAGAGTGAAACAGAGGCAAACAGAGTGAAACAGAGGCAAACAGAGTGAAACAGAGGCAAAAAGAGAGAAGCAGAGGCAAACAGAGTGAAACAGAGGCAAACAGAACGAAATTGACTTAAACAAACTTAAACAGAGGCAAACAGACTTAAACAGAGGCAAACAGACTTAAACAGACGCAAACAGAGTAAAACAGAGGCAAACAGAGTTAAACAGAGGCAAACAGAGTGAAACAGTGGCAAACAGAGTGAAACAGAGGCAAAAAGAGTGAAACAGAGTTAAACAGAGGCAAACAGAGTGAAACAGAGGCAAACAGAGTGAAACAGAGGCAAACAGTGTGAAACAGAGGCAAACAGTGGGAAACAGAATGAAACAGAGTGAAACAGATTTAAACAGAGGCAATCAGAGTTAAACAGAGTGCAATGGAGCTAAACAAAGGCAAACAGACGTAAACAGTGTTAAACAGAGGCAAACAGAGTTAAACAGAGGCAAACAGAGTTAAACAGAGGCAAACAGACTTAGACAGAGGCAAACAGAGTGAAACAGAGGCAAACAGAGTTAAACAGAGGCAAACAGACTTAAACAGAGGCAACAGACTTAAACAGAGGCAAACAGAGTGAAACAGAGGCAAACAGAGTTAAACAGATTTAAACAGAGTTAAACAGAGTTAACCAGAGGTAAACAGAGTTAAAAGGAGGCAAACAGAGTTAAACAGAGGTAAACAGAGTTAAACAGAGGCAAACAGAGTTAAACAGAGGCTAACCAAGTTAAGCAGGGGCAAACAGAGTGAAACAGAAGCAAGCAGAGTGAAACAGAGGCAAACAGAGTGAAACAGAGGCAAACAGAGTTAAACAGAGGCAAACAGCGTTAAACAGAGGCAAACAGTGTTAAACAGAGGCAAACAGTGTTAAACAGAGGCAAACAGGGTTAAACAGTGTTAAGCAGAGGCAAACAGAGGCAAACAGAGGCAAACAGAGGAAAACAGAGGCAAACAGAGTGAAACAGAGGCAAACAGAGTGAAACAGAGGCAAACAGAGTGAAACAGAGGCAAAAAGAGTAAAACAGAGGCAAACAGAATGAAACAGTGGCAAACAGAGTGAAACAGACTTAAACAGACTTAAACAGAGGCAAACAGACTTAAACAGACTTAAACAGACTCAAACAGACTTAAACAGAGGCAAACAGACTTAAAATGTTGCAGACTTAAACAGATGCAAACAGACTTAAACAGAGGCAAACAGACGTAAACAGAGGCAAACAGAGTGAAACAGAGGCAAACAGACTTAAGCAGAGGCAAACAGAGTTAAACAGAGTGAAACAGAGGCAAACAGAGTGAAACAGAGGCAAACAGAGAGAAACAGAGGCAAACAGACTTAAAGAGAGGCAAACAGAGTTAAACAGGCTTAAACAGAGGCAAACAGAGTAATACAGACTGAAACAGAGGCAAACAGAGTGAAACAGAGGCAAACCGAGTGAAACAGAGGCAAACAGAGTAAAACAGAGGCAAGCAGAGTGAAACAGAGGCCAACAGATTTAAACAGACTTAAACAGAGGCAAACAGAGTTAAACAGACTTAAACAAAGGCAAACAGAGTTAAACCGACTTAAACAGAGGCAAACAAAGTTAAACAGACTTAAACAGAGGCAAACAGAGTTAAACAGAGGCAAAAAGACTTAAACAGAAGCAAACAGAGTGAAACAGAGGCAAACAGAGGCAAACAGAGGGAAACAGAGTGAAACAGAGGGAAACAGAGGGTAACAGAATGAAACAGAATGAAACAGAGTGAAACAGAGTGAAATAGAGGCAAACAGAGTTAAACAGAGTTAAACAGAGTTAAACAGAGGCAAACAGACTTAACCAGAGGCAAACAGAGTGAAACAGAGGCAAACAGACTTAAACAGATACAAAGAGACTTAAACAGAGGCAAACAGAGTGAAACAGAGGCAAACAGATTTAAATAGAGGCAAACAGAGTTAAACAGAGTTAAACAGAGGCAAACAGAGTTAAACAGCGGCAAACAGTGTTAAACAGAGGCTAAGAGAGTTAAACAGAGGCTAACAGAATGAAACATAGGCAAACAGAGTGAAACAGAGGCAAACAGACTTAAACAGAGGCAAACAGATTGAAACAGAGGCAAACAGAGTGAAAGAGACTTAAACAGAGGCAAACAGACTTAAACAGACGCAAACAGACTTAAACAGAGGCAAACAGAGTAAATCAGAGGCAAACAGAGTGAAACAGAGTGCAACAGAGGCAAACAGAGTTAAACAGAGTTAGACAGAGTTAAACAGAGTTAAACAGAGTTAAACAGAGGCAAACAGAGTTAAAAAGAGGCAAACTGAGTTAAACAGAGGCAAACAGAGAGAAACAGAGGCAAACAGAGTTAAACAGAGTTAAACAGAGTGAAACCGATTTAAACAGAAGCAAACAGAGTTAAACAGAGGCAAACAGAGTTAAACAGAGGCAAACAGAGTTAAACCGAGGCAACCAGAGTTAAACAGAGGCAAACAGAGTGAAACAGAGGCAAACAGAGTTAAACTGAGGCTCACAGATTTAAACAGAGGCAAACAGAGTGAAACAGAGGCAAACAGTTTGAAACAAGGGCAAAAAGAGTGAAACAGATGCAAACAGAGTTAAACATAGGCAAACAGGGTGAAACAGAGGCAAACAGAGTTAAACAGGCTTAAACAGAGGCAAACAGAGTTATGCAGAGGCAAACAGAGTTAAACAGAGGCAAACAGAGTAAAACAGAGGCAAACAGAGTTAAACAGAGGCAAACAATGTTAAACAGAGGCAAACAGTGTTAAACAGAGGCAAACAGGGTGAAACAGAGTTAAACAGAGGCAAACAGAGTCAAACAGAGGGAAACAGAGGTAAAAAGAGGCAAACAGAGTGAAACAGAGTGAAACAGAGGCAAACAGAGTGAAACAGAGGCAAACAGAGTGAAACAGAGTGAAACAGAGGCAAACAGAGTGAAACAGAGGCAAACAGAGTGAAACAGAGGCAAAAAGAGAGAAGCAGAGGCAAACAGAGTGAAACAGAGGCAAACAGAACGAAATTGACTTAAACAAACTTAAACAGAGGCAAACAGACTTAAACAGAGGCAAACAGACTTAAACAGACGCAAACAGAGTAAAACAGAGGCAAACAGAGTTAAACAGAGGCAAACAGAGTTAAACAGAGTTAAACAGAGTTAAACAGAGTTAAACAGAGTTAAACAAAGGCAAACAGAGTTAACAAGAGGCAAACAGAGTGAAACAGTGGCAAACAGAGTGAAACAGAGGCAAACAGAGTGAAACAGAGTTAAACAGAGGCAAACTGAGTGAAACAGAGGCAAACGGAGTGAAACAGAGGCAAACAGTGTGAAACAGAGGCAAACAGTGGGAAACAGATTGAAACAGAGTGAAACAGATTTAAACAGAGGCAATCAGAGTTAAACAGAGTGAAATGGAGCTAAACAAAGGCAAACAGACGTAAACGGTGTTAAACAGAGGCAAACAGAGTTAAACAGAGGCAAACAGAGTTAAACAGAGGCAAACAGACTTAGACAGAGGCAAACAGAGTTAAACAGAGGCAAACAGAGGCAAACAGAGGCAAACAGAGTTAAACAGAGTTAAACAGAGTGAAACAGATTTAAACAGAAGCAAACAGAGTTAAACAGAGGCAAACAGAGTTAAACAGAGGCAAACAGAGTTAAACCGAGGCAACCAGAGTTAAACAGAGGCAAACAGAGTGAAACAGAGGCAAACAGAGTTAAACAGAGGCAAACAGACTTAAACAGAGGCAAACAGACTTAAACAGAGGCAAACAGAGTGAAACAGAGGCAAACAGAGTTAAACAGATTTAAACAGAGTTAAACAGAGTTAACCAGAGGTAAACAGAGTTAAAAGGAGGCAAACAGAGTTAAACAGAGGCAAACAGAGTTAAACAGAGGCAAACAGAGTTAAACAGAGGCTAACCGAGTTAAGCAGGGGCAAACAGAGTGAAACAGAAGCAAACAGAGTGAAACAGAGGCAAACAGAGTGAAACAGAGGCAAACAGAGTTAAACAGGCTTAAACACAGGCAAACAGATTAATACAGAGTTAAACAGAGGCAAAAAGAGTGAAACAGAGTGAAACAGTGAAACAGCGGCAAACAGAGTGAAACAGAGGCAAACAGAGTGAAACAGAGGCAAACAGAGTTAAACAGAGGAAAACAGCGTTAAACAGAGGCAAACAGTGTTAAACAGAGGCAAACAGTGTTAAACAGAGGCAAACAGGGTAAAACAGTGTTAAACAGAGGCAAACAGAGGCAAACAGAGGAAACAGAGGCAAACAGAGTGAAACAGAGGCAAACAGAGTGAAACAGAGGCAAACAGAGTGAAACAGAGGCAAACAGAGTGAAACAGAGGCAAACAGAGTGAAACAGAGGCAAACAGAATGAAACAGTGGCAAACAGAGTGAAACAGACTTAAACAGACTTAAACACAGGCAAACAGACTTAAACAGAGGCAAACAGACTTAAACAGACTCAAACAGACTTAAACAGAGGCAAACAGACTTAAAATGTAGCAGACTTAAACAGAGGCAAACAGACTTAAACAGAGGCAAACCGACGTAAACAGAGGCAAACAGAGTGAAACAGAGGCAAAACACACTTAAGCAGAGGCAAACAGAGTTAAACAGAGTGAAACAGAGGCAAACAGAGTGAAACAGAGGCAAACAGAGAGAAACAGAGGCAAACAGACTTAAACAGAGGCAAGCAGAGTTAAACAGGCTTAAAGAGAGGCAAGCAGAGTAATACAGACTGAAACAGAGGCAAACAGAGTGAAACAGAGGCAAACGGAGTGAAACAGAGGCAAACGGAGTGAAACAGAGGCAAACAGAGTGAAACAGAGGCCAACAGATTTAAACAGACTTAAACAGAGGCAAACAGAGTTAAACAGACTTAAACAAAGGCAAACAGAGTTAAACCGACTTAAACAGAGGCAAACAAAGTTAAACAGACTTAAACAGAGGCAAACAGAGTTAAACAGAGGCAAAAAGACTTAAACAGAAGCAAACAGAGTGAAACAGAGGCAAACAGAGGCAAACAGAGGGAAACAGAGTGAAACAGAGGGAAACAGAGGGTAACAGAATGAAACAGAATGAAACAGAATGAAACAGAGTGAAACAGAGTGAAATAGAGGCAAACAGAGTTAAACAGAGTTAAACATAGGCAAACAGAGTTAAACAGAGTTAAACAGAGGCAAACAGAGTTAAACAGAGGCAAACAGAGTTAAACAGAGGCTAACAGACTTAAACAGAGGCAAACAGACTTAAACAGTGGCAAACAGACTTCAACAGACTCAAACAGACTTAAACAGAGGCAAACAGACATAAAAAGTAGCAAACAGACTTAAACAGAGGCAAACAGACTTAAACAAACGCAAACAGAGTAAAACAGAGGCAAACAGAGTTAAACAGAGGCAAACAGAGTTAAACAGAGTTAAACAGAGTTAAACAGAGGAAAACAGAGTTAAAAAGAGGCAAACAGAGTTAAACAGATTTAAACAGAGTTAAACAGAGTTAACCAGAGGTAAACAGAGTTA
>JANJGN010004672.1:0-31152 GCA_026770705.1 Isurus oxyrinchus
GGGGGGGGGGTGGTGGAGACAGAAATATAGTGACGGTCAGGGTTAAAGGTCACAGCCTACCATGTCCATGTTCATGAACACGTTCGTGGTCATCTCCTCATCCTTTTCATTCTGTTCCGAAAAATGAAAATCAGAATTAACGATGCAAATATACAGGGAGGGAATGGTTGAGGCCAACAGAGTTAAGATGCAGCTGGGTAAACACAGGGGGATAGAAGGGTGATGGGGGGTGGGTGGGTGGTGAGATGGGTTGGGATTGGGATGAGGTTCGCATGGAGCACAAACACCATTAGGGCCAAATAGAAACATAGAAACTAGGAGCAGGAGGAGGCCATTCGGCCCTTCGAGACTGCTCCGCCATTCATTATGATCATGGCTGATCATCCAACTCAACAGCCTGCTCCTGCTTTCTCCCCATATCCAATGATCCCTTTCGCCCCAAGAGCTATATCTAACTCCTTCTTGAAAACACACAATATTTTGGTCTCAACTACTTTCTGTGGTAACAAATTCCACAGGCTCACCACTCTCTGGGTGAAGACATTTCTCCTCATCTCAGTCCTAAATGGTCTACCCCGTATCCTCAGACTGTGAGCCCTGGTTCTGGACTCCCCGCACCATCGGGAACATTCTCCCTGCACCTACCCTGCCCGGTCCTGGAAAGCTCCTGTGCTGTAACTGCTATGTAAACAGGTCACGTTGTAATTCCACTCTCTCACCAGCGGTGGCACCGCATGGCTTTGTCCTCTTCCCCCCCACCTCCCCCCCCCACCCCCACCCCAGCCGTTGCTGCAGGGGAAACTCCTGGCTCTCCCTGGACGTGTGGCCCGCCTCATCCTGACCTCACCCTCGGCAGCCCACATGGGATTTCTTTTTACTTGTAAGGTGGGGGAGGGGTGGGGGAGGGGTGGGGGGGGAGGGGTGGGAGGGGGGAAGGTGGGGAGGGGGGGGTCGGGGGGAGGGAAATCTGCCGCCCTTACCTGGTCTGGCCTACATGTGACTCCCAGACCTGCAGCGATGGTGGTTGACTCTTAAAAGCCCCTCCGAACAAAGGGCAATTAGGGATGGGCAATAAATACTGGCCTAACCCACATCCCATGGACGGGTATTAAGAATTCCACCAGAGGAGGAGCAGAGGATATCTCCGATAGGAAAGAGCTTCGGAATAGAATAGCGGATACGATGACACCGGGCTGACTCTGCCTTACAGGCCCCCGACAGCTGTCGGGAATATTTATTACAGGCGGCTTTACGGACGACACATATTTAGCTGTCTCAAGGGAGCCGCAGCCCCGCAGTGTGTGACTGACTCACACCAGGTGAAGCCTGGGAGTCTCAGGCAACAGTCGCTCTCTCTCTCTGTCTCTCGCTCCGACCACAAGCAGGTTGACCGTGCCAGGGCTCCCGTGGGAAGCCCCAAACCACCGCCACCCCACGCCCTGAGGGGGGGTGGGGTGGGGCACGGGCGGAGGGGCGCGGGTAAGGGAGGGAGATAAGGGTTCACCAGCCCACGGGAGCAGACTGGGCCCGGACTCTGGCAGGCGGCCTGGGAGGCTCAGGAATGTCCACAGCCGGATATCGGGCACAGCTGGCATTCCGCAGATGTCTGCCGAGTTCCGATTTCCTCTTTGCCGCTTGAAGTTACTAAAGTGTCATTTCCTGCTTTGGCGTATTGGGTGGGGGGGGGGTGGTGGGGGGGGGGGGGGGTGGTAAGGGAAAGGAGGGGGGTCTCGTCAAACAGGTTTAGGTCTCCCCTCTTCCCCCACCCCCCCCCCACCCGCTACTTTCTCCGCAAAGCCGCCCCCCATTGGACCGCCCAGCAGTTCCCAAACCTCTGTCGGCTGGCTTTTTTTGACTCTGCACAGGCCCTTCCTGCTGCAGTCCGTGCCTGGCCCCCTTGTGTTGTGGGGAATCGGAGGTCAGGAGTGGGACACCTGTCTGACATTGGCCCCGCTCTCCAGGCTCAGGAAGGCCAAAGCCAACAGCTGAGCTGGTATCACGCGGACTCACAATTGGAACAGTGTAGAGGGAGCTTTACCCTGTATCTAACACCATGCTGTCCCTGTCCTGGGAGTGTTTGACGGGGATACTGTATAGGGAGCTTTACTCTGTATCTAACCCCGTGCTGTATCTGCCCTGGGAGTGTTTGATGGGGACAGTGTAGAGGGAGCTTTACTCTGTATCTAACCCCGTGCTGTATCTGTCCTGGGAGTGTTTGATGGGGACAGTGTAGAGGGAGCTTTACTCTGTATCTAACCCCGTGCTGTCCCTGTCCTGGGAGAGTTTGATGGGGACAGTGTAGTGGGAGCTTTACTCTGTATCTAACCCCGTGCTGTACCTGTCCTGGGAGTGTTTGACGGGGATACTGTATAGGGAGCTTTACTCTGTATCTAACCCCGTGCTGTACCTGTCCTGGGAGTGTTTGATGGGGACAGTGTAGAGGGAGCTTTACTCTGTATCTAACCCTGTGCTGTATCTGTCCTGGGAGTGTTTGATGGGGACAGTGTAGAGGGAGCTTTACTCTGTATCTAACCCTGTGCTGTAGCTGTCCTGGGAGTGTAATAAAATGGTGTTGAGTTGGAAGATCAGCCATGATCTCACTGTATGGTGAAGAATGCTGGAGGAGCTGAATGGCCTCCTCCTGCTCCTAGTTCCTATTAAACTCTTTATTTGCAAGGAAGGTCTGATACTCAGCAAGGCCACGTCATTGAGGCAATAACTTCACTGAACCTGTCCTCACAAATGAACTAGATAAACTGGATGGGATTGAATTAGAGACATAGAATCACATTTGAGAGACAGGCCTTGTTATATAGTACGGAAACTTCCGGGAGAGAGGAGCAACGACTGGAAACTAATGAGATGCAGATGCTGTGAGTGGATGTGTGGAGTGAGCAGAAAGGATATAATCGGGAAGCAGCACATCAGGGGTTGGTGAGGATTGTGGGAAGCGTTGACGAAAGTAACCGAGGAGAGAATGAAATGATACGGTCATCTGTGGCGGAGAGAGGGAGAGGGGGAGGGAGGAGGGGGAGGGGGAGGGGGAGGGGAGGAGGGGGAGGGGGAGGGGGAGGGAGAGGGAGAGGGAGAGGGGGAGGGGGAGGGGGAGGGGGAGGGGGAGGGGGAGGGGGAGGGAGAGGGAGAGGGAGAGGGAGAGGGGGAGGGGGAGGGGGAGGGGGAGGGGGAGGGGGAATGTGGCGAGGCGAGTGATGGAGATGGGGCTGTCAGGAAGGAGGAGAAGACTAAGGTCTAAGACCAGATGCGGCAGGGGTGGGTGGGAGAATGAAACGCAGCGGGATTGGAAGGGGAACGAGTCACTGAGAGGAGGGAGATGGAGAACTGGCGATCAGCCAGAGCGGTGGAGGCCCCAAGTCAAATGGGAGGGGCTGAAAGTTGACGGGATGGAATGGTTACAGCAGAGAAGGAGGCCATTCAGCTAGTCCCACTCCCCTTCCTTTCCCTATAGCCCTGCAAATCCCTCTTCAGATAATCAGCCGACCTCCTCTGGAAAGTCTCGATTGAATCTGCCTCCACCTCACTCTCCGGCAGTGCCTTCCAGATCCTAGCAACCCGTTGGCTTTAAAATTGAGCGGGCTGCAGGAATCAAAGGGGTCGAAAGGTACTTTGCCGTTGTATGAAAGCCCTGGTCAGACCCCGTCTGGAGTAACTGGGTTTAGCACCGGGTCCCACACCTCAGGAAGGGTAGATCAGCCTTGGAGAGGGAGCACTGCAGATTCAGCACAGTGAAGCTGGGCTTAAAAAGGGGTTAAATTATGGAGGACAGACCAGGCTCGTATTCCCTCGAGCGTAGGAACGGAAGGGGTGTCCGAACCGAGGCGTTCAAATCACTAAATGACTCACTCGGGTCCGGAGAAGCTATTTCTTCGGGCGGAGAGAGTCCAGGACAAAGAGACGGAACCTGAGAGTTGGAGACGGACTGTTCAGGGGTGGCCAAAGGAACCTACAAATTAGGGGCAGGAGTAGGCCATTCGGCCCCTCCGCCACTCGATAAGATCACGGCTGATCCGATTGTGGCCTCAAATCCACTTTCCTGTCAGCACCCACCTCCCCCCTAACCCTCGACTCCCTTTTGTAGTTCAAACTCCAGCCTTGAGTGTACTCAATGACCCAGCCTCCACTTCTGTCTGCGGAAGAGAATTCCAAACACTAACCACCCTCGGAGAGGAGAAATTCCTCACCACCTCCGTCTTAAGTGGGAGACGCTTTATTTCGAAACTTTGCCCCCTCGTTCTGGACTCCCCCACGAGGGGGAAACCTCCTCCCAACACCCACCCTGTCAAACCCCCTCCCCCCCCAACCCTCAGAATCTTACATGTTTCAATGAGATCACCTCTCATTCTTCTAAACCCCAACCTGCTCAACCTTTCCTTATAAGACCAACGGCCCACACCGCCCCCCCCACCTTCATCCCAGGAATCAGCCCCAGTGAATTCTTCTCTCAACGGCCTCCGAAGTGAGTCTCTCCCTCGGTAAATGTGTTTGGAGGAAGCATTTCTTCACACAGAGGGGAGTGGGAAGTTGGAACCCGCTCAGTCTGAGGGCCGACTGGAGCTTTCAAGACTGTGACTGATAGATTTTTAATGGTGAGAGTGGTCGAGGGTTATGGAAACAAAGCAGGGGGGGAGGGGTTGGGGGTAAATGGAGTTGAGGTGCCGAACGTGATCTAATTGAGGGGCGGGACAGGCTCAAGTGACCGAATGGCCTCCCCTCGTCCCAACGGCTCCAGAGACTTACCAGGCTGATCAACTGTGAGAGGGTCATCCCGACTCTCACCATCACTTTCTCGTCCACTGTCTGTGCAGGTCGCACGTTGGCATTGTAGGTTTTGAACAGCTTCTTGAGCAGCTCCTTCTCTGTCTCGGATCCTCCCACGCCTGGGGTCAAAGTTCAAAAAGAAACCAGGCTGAACCGTTGGAAGCCTCACCAGGGGCTCCAGGATTGATTGAAAGCTTAACGTTCATGCCACACAAGTGCCAGGCAATGACCAGCTCCAACAAGAGAGAATCCAACCATCGCCCCTTGACATTCAATGGCATTACCATCACTGAATCCCCCACTATCAACATCCCGGGGGTTACCATTGACCAGAAACTGAACTGGACCAGCCATATAAATACTGTGGCTACAAGAGCAGGTCAGAGGCTGGGAATCCTGCGGTGAGTAACTCACCTCCTGACTCCCCAAAGCCTGTCCACCATCTACAAGGCACAAGTCAGGAGTGTGATGGAATACTCCCCACTTGCCTGGATGAGTGCAGCTCCCACAACACTCAAGAAGCTCGACACCATCCAGGACAAAGCAGTCCCGCTTAATTGACACCCCATCCACAAACATTCACTCCCTCCACCACCGACGCACAGTAGCAGCAGTGTGTGTACCATCTACAAGATGCACTGCAGCAACTCACCAAGGCTCCTTCGACAGCACCTTCCAAACCCACGACCACTACCACCTAGAAGGACAAGGGCAGCAGACACATGGGGAACATCACCACCTGGAAGTTCCCCTCTAAGTCACTCACCATCCTGACTTGGAAATATATCGGCCGTTCCTTCACTGTCGCTGGGTCAAAATCCTGGAACTCCCTCCCTAACAGCACGGTGGGTGTACCTACACCACAGGGACTGCAGCGGCTCAAGAAGGCAGCTCACCACCACCTTCTCAAGGGGGCAGTTAGGGATGGGCAATAAACGCTGGCCCAGCCAGCAACACCTACATCCCAGGAATGAATAAAAATAAAAGTCCCCACTTCACTCACCACTTCCTGCCTTCCCCCCTCTTCCCTTCACCATCCCCCACTCTCCCTCGCCCTCAAAGGCACTGTATCACCCAGGGTGAGCTTGGGACAAGGAAAGGCTCCTCTGCTTCACTCAAGTGGACGTTCTTCAGGAGACAGAGTCAGCTATTTGGCTGCAGGGGGCAGCACACACAACCGCAACCTTACCCTGAAAGGGAGCCGGCCACACCCTTCCCAAACGAGTGGGCGGACTGTGATCGGAAGCAGGACTCTTGGGAGAATTCCTCGCCCCCTTGGACCTGGGGGAGCTAACACTGCCCGTCCCCCGTTCCCCCCCAGCACCCAGCACTCATCAACGACATGGTTCGATCTGGGACCTCCTCCTCGAGTGCTGTTGGTGCAGATCTCCTCCTGGCCAGCCAGAGAGCATTCCATCAGACTCGTGAGACATGTATGTGAAGGACCAGCTCGGGGCCTGTTCCCGACAGCCATCTCCAGCAAGTGCGGAAACAATCAGCCAAGAACCTGCCCAAATATCTGGGTGCAGGACAAGGGAGCAGAGCGGTGAATTCAGCAAACTCAGTGACCGGTGGAAAAGGGTTCAACCACGTGCCAAACACTCCCAGACAGCACAACTGCTGCAGAAACTAACTTAACACAGTAAACACAGGGCATCAGAGGCCAACTTATCTCTCCATCGAGCATTGTGTAAACACCAACATCCTTGTCAGCGTAATATTAATGCCGGTCTTTTAGTCCACGTTAGTCACCAGTTTATCCTTCATAGAACGCCTTGTTCTGACTCTTTGCTGTTTAATACCCACGGTTATTAATAGCACAGCCCGTGCTGTAGTCTGGTTTAACACCAGGGGGTACAGCATTGTTCAATGTGCTCCCAAGCACCTGTTCGTATCTGTAGAGCATTTCATTCTTCAGATCAATTCGAACCAGCAATTAACACCAAATTCAAATTCCACTGACGCTCGCACACAAACTGAAAGTATAATACTGCTATATATCCCCACACCCCTCACTGTAACACTCTGATATACCCCACACCCCTCACTGTAACACTCTCTGATATACCCCACACCCCTCACTGTAACACTCTGATATACCCCACACCCCTCACTGTAACACTCTGATATACCCCACTGCCCTCACTATAACACTCTGATATACCCCACACCCCTCACTGTAACACTCTGATATACCCCACACTCCTCACTGTAACACTCTCATATACCCCACACCCCTCACTGTAACACTCTCTGATATATCCCACACCCCTCACTGTAACACTCTGATATACCCCATACCCATCACTGTAACACTCTCTGATATACCCCACACCTCTCACTGTAACACTCTCTGATATACCCCACACCTCTCACTGTAACACTCTCTGATATACCCCACACCCCTCAGTGTAACACTCTGATATACCCCACACCCCTCACTGTAACACTCTCTGATGTACCCCACACCCCTCACTGTAACACTCTCATATACCCCACACCCCTCACTGTAACACTCTGATATACCCCACACCTGTCACTGTAACACCCTCTGATATACCCCACACTCCTCACTGTAACACTCTGATATACCCCACACCCCTCACTGTAACACTCTCATATACCCCACACCCCTCACTGTAACGCTCTGATATACCCCACACCCCTCACTGTAACACTCTGATATACCTCACACCCCTCACTGTAACACTCTGATATACCCCACACCCCTCACTGTAACATTCTGATATACCCCACACCCCGCACTCTAACGCTCTCATATACCCCACACCCCTCACTGTAACACTCTCTCATATACCCCACACCCCTTACTGTAGCACTCTCTGATATACACCCCACACCCCTCACTGTAACACTCTGATATACCCCACACCTCACTGTAACACTCTGATATACCCCACACCCCTCACTGTAACATTCTCTCATATACCCCACACCCCGCACTGTAATGCTGTCTGATATACCCCACACCCCTCACTGTAACACTCTCTGATATACCCTACACCCCTCACTGTAACACTCTCTGATATACCCCACACCCCTCGAAGTAACACTCTGATATACCTCACACCCCTCACTGTAACACTCTGATATACCCCACACCCCTCACTGTAACGCTCTGATATACCCCACACCTGTCACTGTAACACCCTCTGATATACCCCACACTCCTCACTGTAACACTCTGATATATCCCACACCCCTCACTGTAACACTCTCATATACCCCACACCCCTCACTGTAACACTCTCTGATATACCCCACACCCCTCACTGTAACACTCTCTGATATACCCCACACCCCTCACTGTAACGCTCTGATATACCCCACACCCCTCACTGTAACACTCTGATATACTCCACACCCCTCACTGTAACACTCTCTGATATACCCCACACCCCTCACTGTAAGGCTCTGACATACCCCACACCCTCACTGTAACACACTCTGATATACCCCACACCCCTCACTGTAACTCCCAGCTTTCACATGGTGATATGATGAGTTGGGCTCCAATCTGGTTAAATCCAAAACGCCTCTGTTGATCTGTATCTGACACAGTGCGCAACGCCACAGGGGTATCCGTTCAGAAGCGAAATACTTATAACCTGGGAGTATCTGACCTCAAGATTGTCTGATCCAGGGAGCTAAAAAACAAAGAAAGCCACCAATGCAAAATAACCCTTCAATGACAGGGTCTCCTAACATGCTCTCATCTCAAGAATCTGCATTGTGGGCATTACCACTTTAAATCACCCCTCAACCAGGTCATTCCAGGCTAACTGGGATTTTTCTTTTGTGTGTTGAAAGGATATTATACACTTACCCGTCCCTGTTAGCATGAGGAGGAAGAGGATCTGCAGTCTTGTCCTGATCCCTGCGCTTGCCATGTCAACCCAACAGCTCCGGGCAAAAACTTTTAACCAACTCCCCCTGAAACTTTTCCAGTGGGGGCCACCTCGGCGGCCGCGCGCTGATTGGTCGGAGAGCTGAGGTGGGGTGGGCTGATTGGTGGAGGCGGCTGCCACTCACAGAGGTGGGTGGGTGGGAGCTGCCCTACACCCTCCCCACCACCCCCGACCCCCACTCTGGGCTGTGAGGCTCCTGTCACTGCAGCCAGCCCGGACTGGGAGCAGCTGTTCACGGGAAGGCAGTCCAGATTCCCTTTGAAGGATATTTAAAGGGACAGAGAGAGAGAGGGAGAGAGAGGCGCCGGGATCGCACAGTTATGCAGGAAGTCACCTTCGTTTATGCAGCAACAACAAAATAAAAACCCCAACTGTCCCCTTCCTTCTGGCAAAAATACTCCGTCCTGACTCCAAGGTCAGAGGCTGGGAATTCTGCGGAGAGTCAGGAGTGTGATGGAATACTCCCCACTTGCCTGGATGAGTGCAGCTCCCACAACACTCAAGAAGCTCGACACCGTCCAGGACAAAACAGCCCCGCTTGATTGGCACCCCATCCACAAACATTCACTCCCTCCACCACCGACGCACAGTAGCAGCAGTGTGTGTACCATCTACAAGATGCACTGCAGGAATTCACCAAGGCTCCTTAGACAGCACCTTCCAAACCCACGCCACTACCATCTAGAAGGACAAGGGCAGCAGACACATGGGAACACCACCACCTGGAATTTCCCCTCCGAGCCACTCACCATCCTGACTTGGAAATATATCGGCCGTTCCTTCACTGTCACTGGGTCAAAATCCTGGAACTCCCTCCCTAACAGCGCCGTGGGTGTACCTACACCACATGGGACTGCAGCGGTTCAAGAAGGCGGCTCACCACCACCTTCTCAAGGGGCAATTAGGGATGGGCAATAAACACTGGCCCAGCCAGCAATGCCCACATCTCATGAAAGAATTTAAGAAACGTTGCATTTCAATAGAGCCTTCTCACACCCTCAGGATGTCCCAAAGTATTTTAAAGTCATTGGTGGTGCAGGTTGAGGCCATTCAGCCCATTCAGCCTCTGCTGGCTCTCCCTGGAACTATCCTGTCAATCCCACTCCCCTGCTCCATCTCCGTAGCCCCTGCTGGTTTATCTCCCTTCAAGTGTGGGTCCAGTTTCCTTTGGAAATCATTGTTGCTGCTTCCGTCACCCATGAGGCGGGTTCCAGCTCATTACCACACATACTGCATAAAAAAAAACATTCTTCCTCATATCTTATACCCCCCACCTCCCCCACCCCCTACCTCCCCCACCTCCCCTTCTGTCCTTGCTTCTTTTGCCCATATCTTAAATGTGTCCCCTTAGTCCTTGTAGCTTTTTAAACATTCTTTCATGGGATGTGGGCGTTGGTGGCAAGGCCAGCGTCTGTTGCCCCATCCCTAACTGCCCTTGAACTGAGTGGCATTGCCAGGCCATTTCAGAGAGGCAGTTAAAGAGTCAACCACATTGCTGTGTGGGTCTGGTGTCACAAGTAGACCAGACCGGGTAAGGACGGCAGATTTCCTTCCCTAAAGGGGGCATTAGTGAACCAGATGGGGTTTTTACAACCATCGATACAGTTGTCACCATGACTGAGACTGGCTTTACACTCCACATTCATTAGTCGCACTTAAATTCCACCCGCTGCCTTTGTTTACCTCCACCTGCCGTAATCTCTATCGATCCTCCCCTCAATCCTCTTTGCTTCCAAGGGGGGCATTTTACACCCGGTACTTTTTGGAAAGGTAGTCACTGTTGTAATGTAGGAAATGCGGCAGCCAATTTGCGCACAGCAAGCTCCCACAAACATGCGCGTGATCGCGACCAGATCACCTGCCTTTTTGAAAAACGAGGAGGAGGACTGAGAGACCAACGTTGGCTGGGGCACCGGAGGAGAATTGCCCCTCCCCCCACAACTGAATCCACCCCCTATTTGCCTCTGCCTCGTTGGCAAACACGGCGACCGACTCATGCACAGCAAGCTCCCGTAGAGTAGCAGGCGAGGCGCCGAACGAGTCAGCGCCGGTGCCGGTTAACCGGCCTAGTTATTGGCCAGGGGACAAACCTGGGAGGGGGGAGGGCTTGGTTCCGAGTGTGGAGGAGTCAGGATTAGAGGGCAAGTGAGGACAAGCTTCATCACCCCAGAGGGTGGTGGGTGTTTGGAATTCACTGCCTGGTTTGGTGCTGGAGGCTGAAACCCTCAACTCATTTAAAAAGGTACCTGGACCTGCACCCGAAGTGCTGGAACCTGTAAAGGTGGGGTTAAAATGGAAGGGGAAATAACTTCAGCCGGTTCAGGCACAACGGGCTGAATGGCCTCTTTCTGCGCCGTAACTTTTCAGTGGTTGAGTTAACCGGGGTATGTCGGCAGGGAGATCGGATTCAACAGCGGAGAGGTTAGGTCAAACCTTCATGGGCTTTCGGGCCACAGGCGGTGAGTGGTCGTGGACTGGAACTCGCTGCCCACGAGGGCGGTGGAAGCGGAGACGATGGATGATTTCCCAGAGCAGCTGGATGGCCGCTTGAGAGACCTAAACGTGGAGGGTTACCGGAATAAGAGCGGGGGGTGTGGGGGAAAGGGAATGACCGGAATGCTCCACTGAGGGGTGGGGGTGGGGGGCTGGCATTAACTTGATGGGCCAAATGGCCTCCTTCTGTGCTGTTAATGACTCTATGGCAAGACTTGGAGTACGGTGCCAGAGTTCTGATATCCGCATCATGAATTAAAAACACATGGGATTCAGAGGCACGGGCAAAAGGTAGGGGGTGTGGGGGTGGGGAGGAGGGGGCAATGAGACCAGCTTTAGGTGACCATGAGCCTCAGAGACTGTCCAATTGCACTGGTCAAACTTCCCAGCATTGAGGAAGGAGCAGCGCTATCTCATGGTGGTGACGGGTACTACACTGTCGAGGTTTGCATTTTACACCTCGAGAGACTCAACTCTTTAAAAGATTCACTGAACAGTTACGGAGTAATCACACGGGATAAACTGAGAGAATCATCACGCGCTCTGGCCCAGCAGTGAGCGACAGCTCACTGACAGTTTGTGAAAACCAGAAAACCATGATGTTGTCTCCAGTTACAGACACAAGATCCAGAAAAAGGATGTCCTGTATTTATGTGCATCTTACGGCACAAAGAGTGAAGCATGTCATGGTCCCAAAATGTAACCCATTGCACAACGAGATTCCACTGTCCCCATCATACAGGCTCAGAGCAGGTACAGCACAGGGTCAGATACAGAGTAAAGCTCCCTCTACACCTGTCCCCATCAAACACTCCCAGGACAGCTACAGCACGGAGTAAGATACAGAGAAAAGCTCCCTCTACACAGTCCCTATCAAACACTCCCAGGGCAGGTACAGCACGGTGTTAGATACAGAGTAAAGCTCCCTCTACACTGTCCCCATCAAACACTCCCAGGACAGGTACAGCACGGGGTTAGATACAGAGTAAAGCTCCCTCTACACTGTCCCCATCAAACACTCCCAGGACAGGTACAGCACGGGGTTAGATACAGAGTAAAGCTCCCTCTACACTGTCCCCATCAAACACTCCCAGGACAGGTACAGCATGGGGTTACATAGAGAGCAGAGCTCTCTCTACACTGTCACCATCAAACAGTCCCAGGACAGGTACAGCACAGGGTCAGATACAGAGTAAAGCTCCCTCTACACTTGTCCCCATCAAACACTCCCAGGACAGCTACAGCACGGAGTTAGATACAGAGAAAAGCTCCCTCTACACAGTCCCTATCAAACACTCCCAGGGCAGGTACAGCACGGTGTTAGATACAGAGTAAAGCTCCCTCTACACTGTCCCCATCAAACACTCCCAGGACAGGTACAGCACGGGGTTAGATACAGAGTAAAGCTCCCTCTACACTGTCCCCATCAAACACTCCCAGGGCAGGTACAGCATGGGGTTAGATAGAGAGCAGAGCTCTCTCTACACTGTCACCATCAAACAGTCCCAGGACAGGTACAGCACGGGGTTAGATACAGAGTAAAGCTCCCTCTCCACTGTCCATATCAAACACACCCAGGATACGTACAGCATGGGGTTAGATAGAGAGTAAATCACTCTCGACACTGTCCCATCAAACACTCACAGGGCAGGTACAGCATAGGGTTAGATACAGAGTAAAGTTCTTTTTACACTGTCCCCATCAAATACTCCCAGGGCAAGTACAGCATGGGGTTAGATACAAAGCAAATCTTCCTCTACACTGTCCCCATCAAACACTCCCAGGACAGGTACAGCACGGGGTTAGACACAGAATAAAGCTCCCTATACAGTATCCCCATCAAACACTCCCAGGACAGGTACAGCACGAGGTTAAATACAGAGTAAAGCTCCCTCTACACTGTCCCATCAATCACTGCCAGGACAGCTACAGCAGGGGGTTAGATACAGAGTAAAGCTCCCTCTACACTGTCCCCATCAAACACTCCCAGGACAGGTACAGCACGGGGTTAGATACAGAGTACAGCTCCCTCTAAACTGTCCCCATCAAATACTCCCAGGGCAAATACAGCACAGGGTTAGATACAGAGTAAAGCTCCCTCTACACTGTCCCCATCAAACACTCCCAGGGCAAATACAGCACGGGGTTAGATACAGAGTAAAGCTGCCTCTACACTGTCCCCATCAAACATTCCCAGGAGAGGTACAGCACGGGGTTAGATACAGAGTAAAGCTCCCTCTACACTGTCCCCATCAAACATTCCCAGGAGAGGTACAGCACGGGGTTAGATACAGAGTAAATTTCCCTCTATACTCTCCGCATCAAACACTCCCAGGACAGGTACAGCACGGGGTTAGATACAGAGTAAAGCTCCCTCTACACTGTCCCCATCAAATACTCCCAGGGCAAATACAGCACGGGGTTAGATACAGAGTAAAGCTCCCTCTACACTGTCCCCATCAAACACTCCCAGGGCAAATACAGCACGGGGTTAGATACAGTGTAAAGCTGCCTCTACACCGTCACAATTAAACACTCCCAGGGCAGGTACAGCATGGGGTTAGATACAGAGAAAAGCTCACTCTACACTGTCCCCATGAAACACTCCCAGGACAGGTACAGCACGGGGTTAGATACAGAGTAAAGCTCCCTCTACACTGTCCCCATGAAACACTCCCAGGACAGGTACAGCACGGGGTTAGATACAGAGAAAAGCTCACTCTACACCGTCCCCATCAAACACTCCCAGGACAGGTACAGCACGGGGTTAGATACAGAGTAAACTCCCTCTACACTGTCCCCATCAAACACTTCCAGGACAAGTATAACAAGGGGTTAGATACTGAGTACAGCTCCCGCTACACTGTCCACA
Source organism: Isurus oxyrinchus (assembly GCA_026770705.1). NCBI lineage: Eukaryota > Metazoa > Chordata > Chondrichthyes > Lamniformes > Lamnidae > Isurus > Isurus oxyrinchus. The sequence continues at coordinate 14,071 of JANJGN010004672.1, forward strand.
TCAAACAGTCCCAGGACATGGACAACTTGGGGTTTGATAGAGAGTAAAACACTCTCGACACTGTCCCATCAAACACTCCCAGGACAGGTACAGCATGGTGTTAGATACAGAGTAAATCTCCCTCTACACTGTCCCATCAAACACTCCCGGGGCAGGCACAGCACAAGGTTAGATACAGAGTAATGCTCACACTACATTGTCAACATCAAACACTCCCAGGACAGATACACCACGGGGTTAGATACCGAGTAAAACTCCCTCTACACTGTCCGCATCAAACACTCCCAGGACAGGTACAGCACGGGGTAAGATACAGAGTAAAGCTGCCGCTACACTGTCCCCATCAAACACTCCCAGGACAGGCACAGCACGGGGTTAGATACAGAGTAAAGCTGCCGCTACACTGACCCATCAAACACACCCAGGGCAGACGCAGCTCCCTTTACACTGTCCCTATCAAACTCTCCCAGGACAGGTACAGCATGGGGTTAGATACAGAATAAATTCAGTCTACAGTCTCCGCATCAAACACCCTCTGGAAGGTACAGAATGGGGTTGGATACAGAGTAAACTCACTCTACACTGTCCCCATCAAATACTCCCAGGACAGGTATAACACGTGGTTAGATACTGAGTACAGCTCCCACTACACTGTCCCCATCAAACACTCCCAGGACATGGACAACATGGGGTTTGATAGAGAGTAAATCACTCTCGACACTGTCCCATCAAACACTCCCAGGACAGGTACAGCACGGGGTTAGATACAGAGTAAAGCACCCTCTACACTGTCCCCATCAAACACTCCCAGGGCAGGTACAGCATGGGGTTAGATACAGAGTAAAGCTCCCTCTACACTGTCCCCAAGAAACACTTCTAGGACAGGTACACCACGGGGTTAGATAATGAGTATCGCTCCCATTATACTGTCCCCATCAAACACTCCCAGGACATGGACACCACGGGGTTAGATACAGAGTAAAGCTGCTGCTACACTGTCCCCATCAAACACTCCCAGGGCAGGTGCAGCTCCCTTTACACTGTCCCTACCAAATCTCCCAGGACAGGTACAGCATGGGGTTAGATACAGAATAAATTTCCCTTTACACTGTCCGCATCAAACACCCTCTGGAAGGTACAGAACGGGGTTAGATAAAGAGTAAAGCTGCCTCTACACCATCCCCATTAAACACTTCCAGGACAGGTACAGCACGGGATTAGATACAGAGCAAACTCACTCTACACTGTCCCCATCAAATACACCCAGGACAGGTATAGCATGGGGTTAGTTACTGAGTACAGCTCCCACTACACTGTCCCCATCAAACACTCCCTGGACATGGACAACATGGGGTTTGATAGAGAGTAAATCACTCTAGACACTGTCCCATCAAACACTCCCAGGACAGGTACAGCACGGGGTTAGAAACAGAGTAAAACTCCCTCTACACTGTCCCCATCAAACACTCTCAGGACAGGTACAGCACGGGGTTAGATACAGAGTAAATCTCCCTCTACACTGTCCCCATCAAACACTCCCAGGGCAGGTACAGCACAGGGTGAGATACAGAGCAAAGCTCCCCCTACACTGTCCCATCAAACACTCCCGGGGCAGGCAAAGCACAGGGTAAGATACAGAGTAAAGCTCCCTCTACACCGTTCCCAAGAAACACTCCTAGGACAGGTACAGCACAGGGTTAGATACAGATTAAAACTCCCTCTACACTGTCCCCATCAAACACTCCCAGGACAGGTACAGCACGAGATTAGATACAGAGTAAATCTCCCTCTACACTGTCCCCATCAAACACTCCCAGGGCAGGTACAGCACAGGGTGGGATACAGAGCAAAGCTCCCTCTACACTGTCCCTATCAAAATCACCCAGGACAGGTACAGCATGGGGTTAGATACAGAATAAATTTCCCTTTACATTGTCCGCTTCAAACACCCGCTGGAAGGTACAGAACGGGGTTAGATAAAGAGTAAAGCTGCCTCTACACTGTTCCCATCAAACACTCCCAGGACAGGTACAGCACGAGATTAGATACAGAGTAAATCTCCCTCTACACTGTCCCCATCAAACACTCCCAGGGCAGGTACAGCACAGGGTGAGATACAGAGCAAAGCTCCCTCTACACTGTCCCATCAAACACTCCCAGGACAGGCACAGCACGGGGATAGATACAGAGTAAAGGTCCCTCTACACTGTCCCTATCAAACACTCCCAGGATAGGCACAGCACGGGGATAGATACCGAGTAAAGCTTCCTCTACACCGTTCCCAAGAAACACTCCTAGGATAGGTACAGCACAGGGTTAGATACAGAGTAAAGCTCCCTCTGCACTGTCCCCATCAAACAGTCCCAGGACAGGTACAGCATGGGGTTAGATACAGAATAAATTTACCTCTACACTGTCAGCATCAAACACCCTCTGGAAGGTACGGAACGGGGTTAGATAAAGAGTAAATCTGCCTCTACACTGTCCCCATCAAACACTCCCAGGACAGGTACAGCGCGGGATTAGATACAGAGTAAACTCACTCTACACTGTCCCCATCAAACACTCCCAGGACAGGTAGAGCACGGGGTTAGATACAGAGTAAACTCACTCTACACTGTCCCCATCAAACACTCCCAGGACAGGTAGAGCACGGAATTAGATACAGAGTAAACTCACTCTACACTGTCCCCATCAAATACTCCCAGGACAGGTATAACACGGTGTTAGATACTTAGTACAGCTCCCTCTACACCGTCCCCAAGAAACACACCTAGGACAGGTACACCACGGGGTTAGATAATGAGTATAGCTCCTATTACACTGTCCCCATCAAACACTCCCAGGACGGGTAGAGCACGGGGTTAGATACAGAGTAAACTCACTCTACACTGTCCCCATCAAACACTCCCAGGACAGGTAGAGCACGGAATTAGATACAGAGTAAACTCACTCTACACTGTCCCCATCAAATACTCCCAGGACAGGTATAACACGGTGTTAGATACTTAGTACAGCTCCCTCTACACCGTCCCCAAGAAACACACCCAGGACAGGTACACCACGGGGTTAGATAATGAGTATAGCTCCTATTACACTGTCCCCATCAAACACTCCCACGACATGGACACCACGGGGTTAGATACCGAGTAAAGCTGCCGCTACACTGTCCGCATCAAACACTCCTAGGGCAGGTACAGCACGGGATTAGATACAGAGTTAAGCTCCCTCTACACTGTCCCCATCAAACACTCCCAGGACAGGTACAGAACGGGGTTAGATACAGAGTAAACTCACTCTACACCATCCCCATCAAATACTCCCAGGACAGGTATAACACGGGGTTAGATACTGAGTACAGCTCCCACTACACTGTCCCCATCAAACACTACCAGGACATGGACAACATGGGGTTTGATAGAGAGTAAATCACTCTCGACATTGTCCCATCAAACACTCCCAGGGCAGGTACAGCATAGGGTAAGATACAGATTAAAGCTCCCTCTACACTGTCCCCATCACACACTCCCAGGACAGGCACAGCATTGGTTTAGATTAAGAGTAATCATCCCTCTACATTGTACTCATCAAACAGTCCAAGGACATGCACACCACAGGGTTAGATACAGCAAAGCCTACTCTACAGTGTCCCTAACAAACACTCTCAGGAAAGGCACAGAACGGGTTTAGATAAAGAGCAAAGCTCCCACTACACTGTCATCATCAAACACTCCCAGGACAGGTACAGCACGGGGTTAGATACAGAATAAAGCTCCCTATACACTGTCCCCATCAAACACTCCCAGGACAGGTACAGCACGGGGTTAGATACAGAGTAAAGCTCCCTCTACATTGTCCCCATCAAATATTCCCAGGACAGGTTCACCACGGGGTTAGATACAGAGTAAAGCTCCCTTTACATTGTCTCCATCAAACAATCCCAGCACAGGCACAGCACGGGGTTAGATACAGAGTAAAGCTCCCTGTACACTGTCCCCATCAAACACTCCCAGGACAGGTACAGCACGGAGTTAGATACAGAGTAAAGCTCCCGCTACACTGTCCCCTTCAAACACTCCCAGGACAGGTACACCACGGGCTTAGATACAGATGAAAGCTCCCTCTACAATGTTCCCATCAAACAGTCCCAGGCCAGGTACAGCACGGGGTTAGATACAGAACAAAGTTCTCTTTACACAGTCTCCATCAAACATTCCCAGGACAGGTACAGCACGGTGTTAGATACAGAGTAAAGCTCCCTCTACACTGTCTCCATCAAACACTCCTAGGACAGGTACACCACAGGGTTAGATACCGAGTATAGCTCCCACTACACTGTCCCCATCCAACACTCTAATGACATGGACACCACGGGGTTAGATACAGAGTAAAGCTGCCGCTACACTGTCCCCATCAAACACTCCCAGGACAGGTACAGCACGGGGTTAGATACAGAGTAAAGCTGCCGCTACATTGTCCCCATCAAACACTCCCAGGACAGGTACAGCACGGGGTTAGATACAGAATAAATTTCCCTCTACACTCTCCGCATCAAACACCCTCTGGAAGGTACAGAACGGGGTTAGATAAAGCGTAAATCTGCCTCTACACTGTCCCCATCAAACCCTCCAGGACAGGTACAGCCCGGGGTTAGATAGAGAGTAAAGCTCCCGCTACACCGTCCCCTTCAAACACTTCCAGGACAGGTACAGCACGGGCTTAGATACAGAGTTAAGCTCCCTCTACAATGTTCCCATCAAACACTTCCAGGACAGGTACAGCACGGGGTTAGATACAGCATAAATTTCTCTTTACACTGTCCCCATCAAAGACTCTCATGACATGGACACCACGGTGTTAGATACCGAGTAATGCTGCCGCTACACTGTCCCCATCAAACACTCCCAGGACAGGTACAGCACGGGGTTAGATAGAGAGTAAAGCTCCCGCTACACTGTCCCCTTCAAACACTTCCAGGACAGGTACAGCACGGGCTTAGATACAGAGTTAAGCTCCCTCTACAATGTTCCCATCAAACACTTCCAGGACAGGTACAGAACGGGGTTAGATACAGAGTAAACTCACTCTACACCGTCCCCATCAAATACTCCCAGGACAGGTGTAACACGGGGTTAGATACTGAGTACAGCTCCCACTACACTGTCCCCATCAAACACTCCCAGGACGTGGACAACATGGGGTTTGATAGAGAGTAAATCACTCTCGACATTGTCCCATCAAACACTCCCAGGGCAGGTACAGCATAGGGTTAGATACAGATTAAAGCTCCCTCTACACTGTCCCCATCACACACTCCCAGGACAGGTACAGCATTGGTTTAGATTAAGAGTAATCATCCCTCTACATTGTACTCATCAAACAGTCCAAGGACATGCACACCACAGGGTTAGATACAACAAAGCCTACTCTACAGTGTCCCTAACAAACACTCTCAGGAAAGGCACAGAACGGGTTTAGATAAAGAGCAAAGCTCCCTCTACACTGTCATCATCAAACACTCCCAGGACAGGTACAGCACGGGGTTAGATACAGAGTAAAGCTCCCTCTACATTGTCCCCATCAAATATTCCCAGGACAGGTTCACCACGGGGTTAGATACAGAGTAAAGCTCCCTTTACATTGTTTCCATCAAACACTCCCAGGACAGGTACAGCATGGGGTTAGATACAGAGTAATGCTCACACTACATTGTCAACATCAAAATTCCCAGGACAGGTACATCACGGGGATAGATAGAGAGTAAAGCTCCCTCTACACTGTCATCATCAAACACTCCCAGCACAGGCACAGCACGGGGTTAGATACAGAGTAATGCTCACACTACATTGTCAACATCAAAATTCCCAGGACAGGTACATCACGGGGATAGATAGAGAGTAAAGCTCCCTCTACACTGTCCCCATCAAACACTCCCAGGACAGGTACAGCACGGGGTTAGATACAGAGTAAAGCTCTCTCTACACTGTCCCCATCAAACACTCCCAGGACAGGTACAGCACGGGGTTAGATACAGAGTAAAGCTGCCGCTACACTGTCCACATCAAACACTCCCAGGGCAGGCGCAGCTCCCTCTACACTGTCCCTATCAAAATCTCCCAGGACAGGTACAGCACGGGGTTAGATACAGAATTAATTTCCCTCTACACTGTCCGCATCAAACACCCTCTGGAAGGTACAGAACGGGGTTAGATAAAGAGTAAAGCTGCCTCTACACTGTCCCCATCAAACACTCCCAGGACAGGTATAACACGGGGTTAGATACTGAGTACAGCTCCCACTACACTGTCCCCATCAAACACTCCCAGGACGTGGACAACATGGGGTTTGATAGAGAGTAAATAACTCTCGACACTGTCCCATTAAACACTCCCAGGGCAGGTACAGCACATGGTTAGATACAGAGTAAAGCTTCCTCGACACTGTCCCCATCAAACACTCCCAGGACAGGTACAGCACGGCGTTAGATACCGAGTAAAGCTCCCTCTATACTGTCCCCATCAAACACTCCCAGGACATGTACAGCACGTGGTTAGACAATGAGTAATGCTCCCTCTACACCGTCCCCATCAAACACTACCAGGACAGGTAGAGCATGGGGTTAGATTAAGAGTAAAGATCCCTCTACACTGTCCCCATCAAACACTCCGAGGGCAAGTACGGCACAGGGTTGATTATAGAGCAAAGCTCCCTCTATACTATCCCCATGAAACACTCCCAGGACAGGTAGAGCACGGAGTTAGATACAGAGTAAAGCTCCCGCTACACTGTCCCCTTCAAACACTCCCAGGACAGGTACACCACGGGCTTAGATACAGATGAAAGCTCCCTCTACAATGTTCCCATCAAACACTCCCAGGACAGGTACAGCACAGGGTTAGATACAGAACAAAGTTCTCTTTACACAGTCTCCATCAAACACTCCCAGGACAGGTACAGCACGGTGTTAGATACAGAGTAAAGCTCCCTCTACACTGTCTCCATCAAACACTCCTAGGACAGGTACACCACAGGGTTAGATACCGAGTATAGCTCCCACTACACTGTCCCCATCCAACACTCTAATGACATGGACACCACGGGGTTAGATACAGAGTAAAGCTGCCGCTACACTGTCCCCATCAAACACTCCCAGGACAGGTACAGCACGGGGTTAGATACAGAATAAATTTCCCTCTACACTCTCCGCATCAAACACCCTCTGGAAGGTACAGAACGGGGTTAGATAAAGCGTAAATCTGCCTCTACACTGTCCCCATCAAACACTCCAGGACAGGTACAGCACGGGGTTAGATAGAGAGTAAAGCTCCCGCTACACTGTCCCCTTCAAACACTCCCAGGACAGGTACAGCACGGGCTTAGATACAGAGTTAAGCTCCCTCTACAATGTTCCCATCAAACACTTCCAGGACAGGTACAGCACGGGGTTAGATACAGCATAAATTTCTCTTTACACTGTCCCCATCAAAGACTCTCATGACATGGACACCACGGTGTTAGATACCGAGTAATGCTGCCGCTACACTGTCCCCATCAAACACTCCCAGGACAGGTACAGCACGGGGTTAGATACAGAGTAAAGCTGCCGCTACACTGTCCCCATCAAACACTCCCAGGACAGGTACAGCACGGGGTTAGATACAGAATAAATTTCCCTCTACACTCTCCGCATCAAACACTCTCTGGAAGGTACAGAACGGGGTTAGATAAAGCGTAAATCTGCCTCTAAACTGTCCCCTTCAAACACTTCCAGGACAGGTACAGCACGGGCTTAGATACAGAGTTAAGCTCCCTCCACAATGTTCCCATCAAACACTTCCAGGACAGGTACAGAACGGGGTTAGATACAGAGTAAACTCACTCTACACCGTCCCCATCAAATACTCCCAGGACAGGTGTAACACGGGGTTAGATACTGAGTACAGCTCCCACTACACTGTCCCCATCAAACACTCCCAGGACGTGGACAACATGGGGTTTGATAGAGAGTAAATCACTCTCGACATTGTCCCATCAAACACTCCCAGGGCAGGTACAGCATAGGGTAAGATACAGATTAAAGCTCCCTCTACACTGTCCCCATCACACACTCCCAGGACAGGTACAGCATTGGTTTAGATTAAGAGTAATCATCCCTCTACATTGTACTCATCAAACAGTCCAAGGACATGCACACCACAGGGTTAGATACAACAAAGCCTACTCTACAGTGCCCCTAACAAACACTCTCAGGAAAGGCACAGAACGGGTTTAGATAAAGAGCAAAGCTCCCTCTACACTGTCATCATCAAACACTCCCAGGACAGGTACAGCACGGGGTTAGATACAGAGTAAAGCTCCCTCTACATTGTCCCCATCAAATATTCCCAGGACAGGTTCACCACGGGGTTAGATACAGAGTAAAGCTCCCTTTACATTGTTTCCATCAAACACTCCCAGGACAGGTACAGCATGGGGTTAGATACAGAGTAATGCTCACACTACATTGTCAACATCAAAATTCCCAGGACAGGTACATCACGGGGATAGATAGAGAGTAAAGCTCCCTCTACACTGTCATCATCAAACACTCCCAGCACAGGCACAGCACGGGGTTAGATACAGAGTAATGCTCACACTACATTGTCAACATCAAAATTCCCAGGACAGGTACATCACGGGGATAGATAGAGAGTAAAGCTCCCTCTACACTGTCCCCATCAAACACTCCCAGGACAGGTACAGCACGGGGTTAGATACAGAGTAAAGCTCTCTCTACACTGTCCCCATCAAACACTCCCAGGACAGGTACAGCACAGGGTTAGATACAGAGTAAAGCCTCCTCTACACTGTCCCCATCAAACACTTCCAGGACAGGTACAGAACGGGGTTAGATACAGAGTAAACTCACTCTACACCGTCCCCATCAAATACTCCCAGGACAGGTATAACACGGTGTTAGATACTGAGTACAGCTCCCACTACACTGTCCCCATCAAACACTCCCAGGACAGGTACAGCACGTGGTTAGATACAGAGTAAAGCTCTCTCTGCACTGTCCTCAAGAAACACCTCTAAGACAGGTACACCACGGGGTTAGATAATGAGTATAGCTCCCATTATACTGTCCCCATCAAACACTCCCAGGACATGGACACCACGGGGTTAGATACAGAGTAAAGCTGCCGCTACACTGTCCACATCAAACACTCCCAGGGCAGGCGCAGCTCCCTCTACACTGTCCCTATCAAAATCTCCCAGGACAGGTACAGCACGGGGTTAGATACAGAATTAATTTCCCTCTACACTGTCCGCATCAAACACCCTCTGGAAGGTACAGAACGGGGTTAGATAAAGAGCAAAGCTGCCTCTACACTGTCCCCATCAAACACTCCCAGGACAGGTACAGCACAGGGTTAGATACAGAACAAAGTTCTCTTTACACAGTCTCCATCAAACACTCCCAGGACAGGTACAGCACGGGGTTAGATACAGAGTAAAGCTCCCTCTACAATGTCCCCATCAAACTCTCCCAGGACAGGTACAGCACGGGGTTAGATACAGAGTAAAACTCCCTCTACACTGTTCCCATCAAACACTCCCAGGACAGGTACAGCACGGGGTTAGATACAGAGTAAAGCTCCCTCTACACTGTCCCCATCAAACACTCCCAGGACAGGTACACCACGGGGTTAGATACAGAGTAAAGCTCCCTCTACACTGTCCCCATCAAACACTCCCAGGACAGGTACACCACAGGGTTAGATACCGAGTATAGTTCCCACTACACTGTCCCCATCCAACACTCTAATGACATGGACACCACGTGGTTAGATACAGTGTAAAGCTGCCGCTACACTGTCCCCATCAAACACTCCCAGGACAGGTACAGCACGGGGTTAGATACAGAGTAAAGCTGCCGCTACACTGTCCCCATCAAACACTCCCAGGACAGGTACAGCACGGGGTTAGATAGAGTAAAGCTGCCGCTACACTGTCCCCATCAAACACTCCCAGGACAGGTACAGCACGGGGTTAGATACAGAATAAATTTCCCTCTACACTCTCCGCATCAAACACCCTCTGGAAGGTACAGAACGGGGTTAGATAAAGCGTAAATCTGCCTCTACACTGTCCCCATCAAACACTCCCAGGACAGGTACAGCACGGGGTTAGATAGAGAGTAAAGCTCCCGCTACACTGTCCCCATCAAACACTTCCAGGACAGGTACAGCACGGGCTTAGATACAGCATAAATTTCTCTTTACACTGTCCCCATCAAAGACTCTCATGACATGGACACCACGGTGTTAGATACCGAGTAATGCTGCCGCTACACTGTCCCCATCAAACACTCCCAGGACAGGTACACCACGGGGCTAGATACAGAGTAAAGATCCCTCTACACTGTCCCCAAGAAACACTCCCAGGACAGGTACACCACGGGGTTAGATAATGAGTATTGCTCCCATTATACTGTCCCCATCAAACACTCCCAGCACATGGACACCACGGGGTTAGATACAGAGTAAAGCTGCCGCTACACTGTCCCCATCAAACACTCCCAGGGCAGGCGCAGCTCCCTTTACACTGTCCCTATCAAAATCTCCCAGGACAGGTACAGCATGGGGTTAGATACAGAATAAATTTCCCTTTACACTGTCCGCATCAAACACCCTCTGGAAGGTACAGAACGGGGTTAGATAAAGAGTAAAGCTGCCTCTACACTGTCCCCATCAAACACTCCCAGGACACGTACAGCACAGGGTTAGATACCAAGTAAACTCACTCAACACTGTCCCCATCAAATACTCACAGGACAGGTGTAACACGGGGTTAGATACAGAGTAAAGCTCCCTCTACACTGTCCCCATCAAACACTCCTGGGGCAGGCACAGCACGGGGTTAGATACAGAGTAATGCTCACACTACAATGTCAACATCAAACATTCCCAGGACAGGTACAGCACGGGGTTAGATACAGAGTAAAGCTCCCTCTATACTGTCTCCATCAAACACTCCCAGGGCAGGTACAGCACGGGGTTAGACAATGAGTAATGCTCCCTCTACACTGTCCCCATCAAACACTCCCAGGACAGGTAGAGCACGGGGTTAGATTAAGAATAAAGATCCCTTTACACTGTCCCCATCAAACACTCCGAGGGCAAGTACGGCACAGGGTTAAATATAGAGCAAAGCTCCCTCTATGCTATCCCCATGAAACACTCCCAGGACAGGTAGAGCACGGAGTTAGATACAGAGTAAAGCTCCCGCTACACTGTCCCCATCAAACACTCCCAGGACAGGTACAGCACGGGGTTAGATACAGAGTAAATCTCCCTCTACAATGTTCCCATCAAACACTCCCAGTACATGCACTGCATGGGGTTAGATACAGAGTAAAGCTCCCTCTACACTGTCCCCAAGAAACACTCCTAGGACAGGTACACCACGGGGTTAGATAATGAGTATAGCTCCCATTATACTGTCCCCATCAAACACTCCCAGGACATGGACACCACGGGGTTAGATACACAGTAATGCTGCCGCTACACAGTCCCCATCAAACACTCCCAGGGCAGGCACAGCTGCCTTTACACTGTCCCTATCAAAATCTCCCAGGAGACGTACAGCATGTGGTTAGATTCAGAATAAATTTCCCTTTACACTGTCCGCATCAAACACCCTCTGGAAGGTACAGAACGGGGTTAGATACAGAGTAAAGCTGCCTCTACACTGTCCCCATCAAACATTCCCAGGACAGGTATAGAACGGGGTTAGATACAGACTAAAGCTCCCTCTACACTGTCCCCATCAAACACTCCCAGGACAGGTACAGCACGGGGTTAGATACAGAGTCAATCTCCCACTACACTGTCCCCATCAAACACTCCCAGGACAGGTACAGAACGGGGTTAGATACAGAGTAAAGCTCCCTCTACACTGTCCCCATCAAACACTCCCAGGACAGGTACAGAACGGGGTTAGATACAGAGTAAACTCACTCTACACCGTCCCCATCAAATACTACCAGGAGAGGTATAACACGGGGTTAGATACTGAGTACAGCTCCCACTACACTGTCCCCATCAAACACTCCCAGGACATGGACAACATGGGGTTTGATAGAGAGTAAATCACTCTCGACACTGTCCCATCAAACACTCCCAGGACAGGTACAGCATGGGGTTAGATACAGATTAAAGCTCCCTCTACACAGTCCCCATCACACACTCCCAGGACAGGTACAGCATGGGGTTAGATACAGAGTGAAGCTTCCTCTACACTGTCCCCATCAAACACTCCTGGGGCAGGCACAGCACAGGGTTAGATACAGAGTAATGCTCACACTACATTGTCAACATCAAAATTCCCAGGACAGGTACATCACGGGGATAGATAGAGAGTAAAGCCTCCTCTACACTGTCCCCATCAAACACTCTCAGGACAGGTATAACACGGGATTAGATACTGAGTACAGCTCCCACTACACTGTCCCCATCAAACACTCCCAGGACAGGTACAGCACAGGATTAGACAATGAGTAATGCTCCCTCTACAATGTTCCCGTCAAACACTCCCAGCACAGGTACAGCACGGGGTTAGATACAGACTAAAGTTCTCTTTACACAGTCCCCATCAAACACTCCCAGGACAGGTACAGCACGGGGTTAGATACAGAGTCAATCTCCCACTACACTGTCCCCATCAAACACTCCCAGGACAGGTACAGAACGGGGTTAGATACAGAGTAAAGCTCCCTCTACACTGTCCCCATCAAACACTCCCAGGACAGGTACAGAACGGGGTTAGATACAGAGTAAACTCACTCTACACCGTCCCCATCAAATACTACCAGGAGAGGTATAACACGGGGTTAGATACTGAGTACAGCTCCCACTACACTGTCCCCATCAAACACTCCCAGGACATGGACAACATGGGGTTTGATAGAGAGTAAATCACTCTCGACACTGTCCCATCAAACACTCCCAGGACAGGTACAGCATGGGGTTAGATACAGATTAAAGCTCCCTCTACACAGTCCCCATCACACACTCCCAGGACAGGTACAGCATGGGGTTAGATACAGAGTGAAGCTTCCTCTACACTGTCCCCATCAAACACTCCTGGGGCAGGCACAGCACAGGGTTAGATACAGAGTAATGCTCACACTACATTGTCAACATCAAAATTCCCAGGACAGGTACATCACGGGGATAGATAGAGAGTAAAGCCTCCTCTACACTGTCCCCATCAAACACTCTCAGGACAGGTATAACACGGGATTAGATACTGAGTACAGCTCCCACTACACTGTCCCCATCAAACACTCCCAGGACAGGTACAGCACAGGATTAGACAATGAGTAATGCTCCCTCTACAATGTTCCCGTCAAACACTCCCAGCACAGGTACAGCACGGGGTTAGATACAGAATAAAGTTCTCTTTACACAGTCCCCATCAAACACTCCCAGGACAGGTACAGCACGGGGTTGAATACAGAGTAAAACTCCATCTACACTGTCCCCATCAAACACTCCCAGGACAGGTACAGCACTGGTTTAGATTAAGAGTAATCATCCCTCTACATTGTACTCATCAAACAGTCCAAGGACATGCACACCACAGGGTTAGATACAGCAAAGCCTACTCTACAGTGTCCCTAACAAACACTCTCAGGAAAGGTACAGAATGGGTTTAGATAAAGAGCAAAGCTCCCTCTACACTGTCATCATCAAACACTCCCAGGACAGGTACAGCACGGGGTTAGATACAGAGTAAAGCTCACTCTACACGGTCCCCATCAAACACTCCCAGGACAGGTACAGCACGGGGTTAGATACAGAATAAAGCTCCCTCTACACTGTCCCCATCAAACACTCCCAGGACAGGTACAGCACGGGGTTAGATACAGAGTAAAGCCCCCTCTACACTGTCCCCATCAAACATTCCCAGGAGAGGTACAGCACGGGGTTAGATACAGAGTAAATCTCCCTCTACACTGTCCCCATCAAACACTCCCAGGACAGGTACAGCACGGGGTTAGATACAGAGTAAAGCCCCCTCTACACTGTCCCCATCAAACACTCCCAGGACAGGTACAGCACGGGGTTAGATACAGAGTAAAGCTCCCTCTACACTGTCCCCATCAAACACTCCCAGGACAGGTACAGCACGGGGTTAGATACAGAGTAAAGCCCCCTCTACACTGTCCCCATCAAACACTCCCAGGACAGGTACAGCACGGGGTTAGATACAGAGTAAAGCTCTGTCTATGCTGTACAAGCAAAAACATCACACAGATCTGTCTCACCGGTACAAAGATGCCAAGGAACACAGACATGATGCCAGACATTAGAATCGCTAAAGAAATTATTATTGTGACTAAAATTAAAACTGTTACAGAGGCAGAGTTTGATTTCCATCATTATTCACTTCATGAGCTCTTGGTCCCCTAGTGCAAACACTGAGAGTGTAATCTCACCGCAGCCAGCACCACAATCCTATCATAATAAAGCCTGCTGGTTCCATGGGTGAATGCGAGGTTTCAGACTCCACCAAAATCAGCGTGGCTTTACCCCTGGCTTGCTGATTCTCGTCTCAGTGCCCCTGAGTTAGGATTCCGCTCACTAGCTCAGTAACTCAGCTGGAAAGTGCGTGTGTGTGTGTGTCAGTGTGTGTGTGTGTGTCAGTGTGTGTGTGTGTGTCAGAGCGAGAGCACTGTGTGTGTGTGTGTGTGTAAGAAAGAATGTGGGGGTGTGAGAGAGAGTGTGAGAGTGAGAGAGAGAGAAAGAGTGTGTTGGTGTCAGTACATATGCGAGAGAAAGGATGTGGGTGTGAGAGTATGTGTAAGAGAGAATGTCTGTGAGATAGAGTGTGACAGTGGGAGAGAGAGAGGTAGTGAGAGGGAGGAAAAGAGTGTGTGCGTGAGTAAGCATGTGTGTGAGAGAGGGAGAGAGTGTGTGTGTGTCTGTGTGTGAGAGAGGGTGTGTGAGAGTAAGAGAGTGAGAGAGAGAAAAAGAGTATGTGTGTGAGTAAGTGTGTGAGAATGTAAGAGAGACAGAAAAAGGGCGTGTGAGTAAGAATGTGTGTGTGAGAGGGAGAGAGTGTCTGTGTGAGAGAGGGAGGGGTGGAAGAGACAGAGTGTTTGAGTCTGTCAGTGTGTGTCGGTGTGTGTGTTGGTATGTGTGTGTCGTGTGTGTCGGTGTGTGTGTGTCAGTGTGTGTGTGTCGTGTGTGTGTTTGTGTGTCAGTGTGTGTGTGTCAGTGTGTGTGTGTGTGTGTGTGTGTGTCTGTCGGTGTGTGTGTGTGTGTGTGTCAATGTGTGTGTGTGTGTGTGTCTGTCGGTGTGTGTGTGTCAATGTGTGTGTGTGTGTGTGTCTGTGTGTGTGTGTCAGTGTGTGTGTGTGTCTGTGTGTGTGTGTCGGTATGTGTGTGTCTGTGTCTGTCAGTGTGTGTCGGTGTGTGTGTGTCTGTCAGTGTGTGTCGGTGTGTGTGTGTGTCTGTCGGTGTGTCTCCCATCAGAGAAGGCTGGGGAGTGAATTCCTCACCTCCCCTCAGTTGGAACCATGCGTGGTCCTGCCTCAGGCGAGCGAGGTGGAGTCAGGGGTCCCTCTCCCCACCCCATCCTCCTGAATAACTCCCATCCGAGCTGCCCCCTCACCAACCCTCCCCGCATCCACCACCGCCGCCCCCCCCCCCCTGCCCCCCCCAGTCTTAGAGCTCGTCCCGTGGCCCTGGCGGGTCATCCAGCCCGAAGAACGAGGAGGGTCTGCCATGGATGTCCCGCTCGCGCTTGACGAAGGCAGTGAAGGAGGAGACGCAGTTCCCGATGAAGTGGTCAGCCTGGCCGAGTATGTAGAGGTCAATCTGTGGAAGCTGGGGTTGTAGGCTCACGACCTTCACCTGGGGAAGCAAAGAGGGAGACACAGCTAAGAGAGAGCAGCCCCATCCCAACTTACTGTAATGGCGCCCATCACACACATTAATACTGCATGTCTCCAACAACAATTTTTATTTTATATAACACCTCAACGTGGTAAAACGCCCCTAGGCACTTCACAGGAGCCTTACTCAAACAGAATTTGACACTGAACAACATTAGGAGATATTAGGGACAGGTGACTAAATGCTTGGTCAAGGGGGTTGGGTTTTAGGATCTTAAAGTTGGAGAGAGGCAGAGTGGTTGAGGGGGGGGAATTCCAGATCTTGGGGCCCAGGTAGCTGAGGGCCCAGCCGCCAATGGTGGCGCGGTTAAAATTGGGGGATGCTGGTGAGGGCAGATTTAGGCTTGCCAACCAGTCAGCACCTTTAGCTCCTGTGGCATAGATCGCGGTGATGGTCTGAAATTTGGCAACTCTTTTGTTTGTTCTGATGATTGCGAGAGGAGAAACTTTGGCAACAGCTTCCCTTTCAGCAAAAAAAAAAAATTGAAGAACGAGAGGAGGGAAGGGGATCCCGGAAGGTCGAAGGTTGCAGAGTTGGCGATGGGCGAGGTCACGGAGGGATTCGAACGCAAAGAGGAGAATTTTAAAATTCGAGGCACTGGGGGGGCCAGTGTCAAGAGCGAGGGAATGGGTCAGGGCATCTCAAGCAACGGCCTACTTAAAGCATACTTATTTTGCAAGCAGCCACGACACAGTTAAGATTGGAGCCTGCGCCTTAATGGGTCTCTCTCTCTCTCTCAACCTCGGAGTCAGAGGGTCGTGGGTTCCAACCCCACTCCCAGAGCCTTGAGTGCGTAATCCCGGCCGACACCGGTGGTATCAGTGCTGAGGGAGTGCTGCACTGCCGTCGTTCAGGTGAGCCATTAAATAAAGCGAGGGCCCTCTCAGGCAGACATAAAAACACCCCACACGGCCACTATTGGGAGAGCAGGGGAGTCCACCCTGGGTGTCCTGGTGCCTTGCTCTTCCTCAGCTAACAATTGGAGACATCGCTTAAAAAAAGGTGTGAAGTGAAGCCTTTCTCAGGTGAAAGAAAGAGCGGGGACGACGGTACTCACTCCCGCTCCTCATGTTCAAGTTACCTCCAGCTCTCCCGATGACCCAGTCGCCTTTGGCTTTGAACCGGTGGGGAGGAG
>JANJGN010004673.1:5000-10000 GCA_026770705.1 Isurus oxyrinchus
CACAAAATTATTGAAACCAGGGTTACCACCGGCCTGGGCCCCGGACGATTTTTCAGACCGACAACATAGCTCGGAAAGCCCGCATAAATTGCACTTACATCGTCATTTTGGACTTCCGAGAGGTCATTGGAAGGTGTTCTATTTGAAATAGTTGACCTTCCTCAAAGTCGCACTTTTTTAGGCATTTTTAAAGTGTGACCGTTGCCTTAAAATGTTCTGAAAATCGTGTCCCCGAAATTCTCCGGGTACCCCGCCAATCCCCCCGGCCAACAATTGCACCCGAGAGGTGGGGCGGTAGCCCTACCGTCCAGGAGGCCTCAAAAGCCCGCAAAGCGCCATTTTGCCGTTTCCTCTTCGGGAGAACCGAAGGGAAATCATTAATGAGCTGGACGAGTACCATGCCAAAAATTGCAACCGACCCAGCCGTCGGGCCGATTCGCTACTCTCAGGGGGAATACCCCCACTGCGAGCCGGGCAAGAGCCTCGGATTCGACGCCATACGCTTCCGTCTGAGCACGGATTTTCTTCTCCCGGGCCCAGGAGACACTTTCCACGGCCGGCGAATGCAATCTGGGGTGCATTTTATTTATTAGTTACTGATTTCTCTTCCAAACTTGCCTCTGCCACAGACTTAAGTCCAAATGGTTAATGATTTCTCCGCCACACTTGCCTCGCTGCCAGAGACTAAGTCCAAACGGTTAATGATTTCTCCGCCACACTTGCCTCGCTGCCAGAGACTAAGTCCAAATGGTTAATGATTTCTGCACCACACTTGCCTCTCTGCCAGAGACGAAGTCCAAACGGTTAATGATTTCTCCGCCACACTTGCCTCGCTGCCAGAGACTAAGTCCAAATGGTTAATGATTTCTGCACCACACTTGCCTCGCTGCCAGAGACGAAGTCCAAACGGTTAATGATTTCTCCGCCACACTTGCCTCGCTGCCAGAAACTAAGTCCAAATGGTTAATGATTTCTCCACTGCACTTGCCTCTGTGCCAGAGACGAAGTCCAAATGGTTAATGATTTCTGCACCACACTTGCCTCTCTGCCAGAGACGAAGTCCAAACGGTTAATGATTTCTGCGCCACACTTGCCTCGCTGCCAGAGACTAAGTCCAAATGGTTAATGATTTCTGCACCACACTTGCCTCGCTGCCAGAGACTAAGTCCAAATGGTTAATGATTTCTGCACCACACTTGCCTCTCTGCCAGAGACTAAGTCCAAACGGTTAATGATTTCTCCGCCACACTTGCCTCGCTGCCAGAGACTAAGTCCAAACGGTTAATGATTTCTGCACCACACTTGCCTCTCTGCCAGAGACGAAGTCCAAACGGTTAATGATTTCTCCGCCACACTTGCCTCGCTGCCAGAGACTAAGTCCAAATGGTTAATGATTTCTCCACTGCACTTGCCTCTGTGCCAGAGACGAAGTCCAAATGGTTAATGATTTCTGCACCACACTTGCCTCTCTGCCAGAGACGAAGTCCAAACGGTTAATGATTTCTGCGCCACACTTGCCTCGCTGCCAGAGACTAAGTCCAAATGGTTAATGATTTCTCCGCCACACTTGCCTCGCTGCCAGAGACTAAGTCCAAATGGTTAATGATTTCTGCACCACACTTGCCTCGCTGCCAGAGACTAAGTCCAAATGGTTAATGATTTCTGCACCACACTTGCCTCTCTGCCAGAGACGAAGTCCAAATGGTTAATGATTTCTCAGGGCCACTGTCCCATTGGTTAGCCATTTCTCCAGAGGCTTACCGAGGCCAACCTGCGATATCTCGCGGACCCGGAGGCCCCGTTGCACGTCCTGCACATTCAGTCCGAGGTGCATTGGTTACCCATTTCTCCAGAAGCTTACCGAAGGCACACCGTCACACCTCGCGGGCCCCGAGGCCACTTTCCCCGGTGCGCAAATTCAATCCGAGGTGCATTGCCCTTAGCCGCCTTCTCCGGCCGGCTTCGGGTGCGTTTCCGGGGCTCCGACCGGGGCAAATCCGGTCCCCGGGGCCAGTGGGAGCCGTCCCCGGGCACGCCCGGGCTTCCGGTCGCCGCTTTCCGTGACCGACCGAAAGACGGTAAAAAATGCCGAAAATGGACAAAAATGGCCGACGGCGGGGCCTCCTGGTCGGTTAGGCGGCAGCCTGGATCGGTCCCTGCGGACCTGGAGGCTCGAGACGGCACTCGGAGCTGTCGACCGATTCTCGACTTGCCACCTCCTACCATTCTGCAGATACCCCGCCAACCCCCCCAGCCAGCAAATGCAGCCGAGATGTCGGTCGGTAGTCCAGCCGCCGAGGAGGCCTCGAAAGCCCGCGACACCTCCTTTCGCCGTTTCCCCATCGGGAGAACCGAGGGGAAATCATTATCTAGCTCCGGCAGCCCCCCTCCAACAATTGCAACCCGCCCCGTGGCCGGGCCGATTCGCCCCGCCTAGCGGGAATGCCTCCACCGGGGGCCCGGCAGAAGCTTCGGATCCGACCTCATGGACTTCCGTCTTGGCACGGATTTCCCTCACACGGGCCCAGGGGCCACTTCCCCCGGCCTTCGGACGCAGCCGGAGGTGCATCGGGCCGAAGCCGCCTTCCCGGCCGGCTTCCGGAGGTTTCCGGGGCAAACTCCGGTCCTCCCGGCGAGGGGGAGCCTTCCCCGTGCACGCCCGGGTGTCAGGCCGCCGCTTTTCTTGACCGGCCGAAAGAGGCGAAAAATGCCGAAAATGACCAAAAATGGCCGACGGCGGGGCCTCCCGGTCGGTTTGGCGGCAGCCTGGGTCGGTCCCTGCAGACCTGGAGGCTCGAGAAGGCACTTGGCGAAGTCGACCCATTCTCGATTTGCCACCTCCTCCTATTCTGCAGATAGCCCGCCAACCTCCACAGCCAGCAAATGCAACCGTCATTCAGGCCGACGACCCTCCGGTAGTCATGCCGAGGAAGAGGCACCGAAGCCCCGCCAGGCCTTCCGGATTGCACCCGCTCCCCGACCGGTTCTTTTTCAAAAAAGGGCCCAGGAGCCCGGATTATTTTAGGACGCGCTCGGGACCGCCCTGAGGGACACCGAACACCCAACCTTTCCCCGGGTCGACCCTCCCCGCCTCGGCCACCGGGGGGGGGGTCGAACCGGATCACCGGTTAATGATTTCCCCCTGCTCGGACTCGGCTGTTTCTCAACCGCGCTTGCCCGGCTCGGCCCCCAGCCCCGGCCCCTCACGTGGGGGCCCTGAATACGCCCCCCGGCAGCCATCTTGGCCCGCCGGCCCGGTATTTTAGGCCGTTTCGACCCTTCCCTGCCCGCTGGCTGACTGGTTCACCATGTCCCCATTCTGCGCTTAGACTTTTCAGCTGCTCGGGATGCCGGCTGATGACGGCTCCCGTACGACCGGGCGGGCGGCTCCAACTACCGGCCGGCTGCCCGGCCTGCTAACCCGTTAAGCATTTCCCCGTCCTGCACACATTCCCTGGACCTGCTGGTGTGTTCTGCAGCTAACTGCACCCCTACGACCGGGCGGGAGGCTATGATTACTGGTCGGCTGCCCTGCCAGGTAACCGCTTAACCGATTCCCCGTTTGGTACTGAGTCCCTGGACCTGCTGGTGTGTTCTGCAGTTAACTGCACACCTATGACCGGGCGGGAGGCTATAAATACCGGCCGGCAGCCCAGCCTGCTAACCGGCTGCCCGTGTCCCCATTCGGTACTTAGTCCGTGGACCTGCTGGTGTGTTCTGCAGCTAACTGCACCCCTATGACCGGGCGGGAGGCTGTAAATACCGGCCGGCAGCCCAGCCTGCTAACCGGCTGCCCGTGTCCCCATTCCGTACTGAGTCCCTGGACCTGCTGGTGTGTTCTGCAGCTAACTGCACCCCTATGACCGGGCGGGAGGCTGTAATTACCGGCCGGCAGCCCTGCCTGCTGACCGGCTGCCCGTGTCCTCATTCTGTACTTAGTCCTTGGACATGCTGGTGTGTTCTGCAGCTAACTGCACCCCTATGGCCGGGCGGGAGGCTGTAAATACCGGCCGGCAGCCCAGCCTGCTAACCGGCTGCCCATGTCCCCATTCCGTGCTGAGTCCCTGGACCTGCTGGTGTGTTCTGCAGCTAACTGCACCCCTATGACCGGGCGGGAGGCTGTAAATACCGGCCGGCAGCCCAGCCTGCTAACCGGCTGCCCATGTCCCCATTCCGTGCTGAGTCCCTGGACCTGCTGGTGTGTTCTGCAGCTAACTGAACCCCGATGACCGGGCGGGAGGCTGTAATTACCGGCCGGCAGCCCTGCCTGCTAACCGACTGCCCGTGTCCCCATTCGGTACTTAGTCCGTGGACCTGCTGGTGTGTTCTGCAGCTAACTGCACCCCTATGACGGGGCGGGAGGCTGTAATTACCGGCCGGCAGCCCTGCCTGCTAACCAGCTGCCCGTGTCCCCATTCTGTCCTTAGTCCTTGGACCTGCTGGTGTGTTCTGCAGCTAACTGCACCCCTATGACCGGGCGGGAGGCTGTAATTACCGGCCGGCAGCCCTGCCTGCTAACTGGCTGCCCGTGTCCCCATTCTGTCCTTAGTCCTTGGACCTGCTGGTGTGTTCTGCAGCTAACTGCACCCCTATGGCAGGCCGGCATCCCTGCCTGCTGACCGGCTGCCCGTGTCCTCATTCTGTACTTAGTCCTTGGACCTGCTGGTGTGTTCTGCAGCTAACTGCACCCCTATGACCGGGCGGGAGGCTGTAATTACCGGCCGGCAGCCCTGCCTGCTGACCGGCTGCCCGTGTCCTCATTCTGTACTTAGTCCTTGGACCTGCTGGTGTGTTCTGCAGCTGACTGCGCCTCTATTACCCGGCGGGAGGCTATAATTACCGGTCGGCTGCCTTGTCTGCTAACTGGTTCACAGGTTCCCCTGTGCCGTACATATCCCGTGGACCAGCGGCTGTGTTCTGCAGCTCAGCGCACCTTTACTACCATGCCGAAAGCCCTGAATAATGGCCGGCTACCCTGCCTGCTAACCGGTAAACCATTG
>JANJGN010004673.1:22500-31150 GCA_026770705.1 Isurus oxyrinchus
CACGGGAGCACTCTGGGGTTGCCGCGTGCACCTTCGTCTTATTTTATGCCCGAGAAATGGTGCGTTCAGTCGAAGGAGCGGGTTCTGGCGCCCAGAGAGCTTGCTGGATGAGACTCTCAGGGTCGAGGCGGCGGACCTGGCGACCGACACCCGCTCCTCCACTGTAAAATCGTGCCACTCGGTTGACATGATCGGCGCCTCGGGCTCACACGGCGTCGTCTCGCTTCGAGAGGTGCGCCAGCCACCACTCGAACATGCTCATGTCCGTCTGCGACCCCGGAGGGCACAGAAGAGGGAGGGACAACCGCTCAGCCTGAACACCAGCAGACGCTGGCCCGCCGAGGGCCCTCCCGCGTCGGACAACAAACACCAGATCTTTCGCAAACAAAGAAAACGGAACCGACCTTTTGGCGATCGCACGGAAGGAAGCAGCCGGCCAGGCGCGCGTCGCCTTTGCAACTAACACTTTTTTCCATGTTTCTGCACGCACTCTGTGTTCACTCGGGCCTTGTCAAACACTGCGTGCGACCCATGGGGTCTCAGGCACCCTGCCATGTATGCCTGTGAACAGAATTGCTGTTCTTTTCAAAGTGCACCGCCGGGTGACACTTTGTCTTTTTTACATCATTAAGTCACACCAGCCACCAGGTGAAACTTTCAGATTATTTTTGTTCAAAGGAAGCAACAGGTTGGCGCTCGCACGGAAGGAAGCCTGCAGCCGGCGTGCGTCGCCTGCGTTCAACAGGGTTCTGGGCACGCACTTTGGCAACCCAAGGGGACTAATGAACAGACTTTGTGTTTTATTCATCATGAAGGACACCGCCAGGTGACACTTAAGAGAATATTTCTGTTTAGGATATATATACATATATACATCTGTTCATGTCGCCACAAAATTATTGAAACCAGGGTTACCACCGGCCTGGGCCCCGGACGATTTTTCAGACCGACAACATAGCTCGGAAAGCCCGCATAAATTGCACTTACATCGTCATTTTGGACTTCCGAGAGGTCATTGGAAGGTGTTCTATTTGAAATAGTTGACCTTCCTCAAAGTCGCACTTTTTTAGGCATTTTTAAAGTGTGACCGTTGCCTTAAAATGTTCTGAAAATCGTGTCCCCGAAATTCTCCGGGTACCCCGCCAATCCCCCCGGCCAACAATTGCACCCGAGAGGTGGGGCGGTAGCCCTACCGTCCAGGAGGCCTCAAAAGCCCGCAAAGCGCCATTTTGCCGTTTCCTCTTCGGGAGAACCGAAGGGAAATCATTAATGAGCTGGACGAGTACCATGCCAAAAATTGCAACCGACCCAGCCGTCGGGCCGATTCGCTACTCTCAGGGGGAATACCCCCACTGCGAGCCGGGCAAGAGCCTCGGATTCGACGCCATACGCTTCCGTCTGAGCACGGATTTTCTTCTCCCGGGCCCAGGAGACACTTTCCACGGCCGGCGAATGCAATCTGGGGTGCATTTTATTTATTAGTTACTGATTTCTCTTCCAAACTTGCCTCTGCCACAGACTTAAGTCCAAATGGTTAATGATTTCTCCGCCACACTTGCCTCGCTGCCAGAGACTAAGTCCAAACGGTTAATGATTTCTCCGCCACACTTGCCTCGCTGCCAGAGACTAAGTCCAAATGGTTAATGATTTCTGCACCACACTTGCCTCTCTGCCAGAGACGAAGTCCAAACGGTTAATGATTTCTCCGCCACACTTGCCTCGCTGCCAGAGACTAAGTCCAAATGGTTAATGATTTCTGCACCACACTTGCCTCGCTGCCAGAGACGAAGTCCAAACGGTTAATGATTTCTCCGCCACACTTGCCTCGCTGCCAGAAACTAAGTCCAAATGGTTAATGATTTCTCCACTGCACTTGCCTCTGTGCCAGAGACGAAGTCCAAATGGTTAATGATTTCTGCACCACACTTGCCTCTCTGCCAGAGACGAAGTCCAAACGGTTAATGATTTCTGCGCCACACTTGCCTCGCTGCCAGAGACTAAGTCCAAATGGTTAATGATTTCTGCACCACACTTGCCTCGCTGCCAGAGACTAAGTCCAAATGGTTAATGATTTCTGCACCACACTTGCCTCTCTGCCAGAGACTAAGTCCAAACGGTTAATGATTTCTCCGCCACACTTGCCTCGCTGCCAGAGACTAAGTCCAAACGGTTAATGATTTCTGCACCACACTTGCCTCTCTGCCAGAGACGAAGTCCAAACGGTTAATGATTTCTCCGCCACACTTGCCTCGCTGCCAGAGACTAAGTCCAAATGGTTAATGATTTCTCCACTGCACTTGCCTCTGTGCCAGAGACGAAGTCCAAATGGTTAATGATTTCTGCACCACACTTGCCTCTCTGCCAGAGACGAAGTCCAAACGGTTAATGATTTCTGCGCCACACTTGCCTCGCTGCCAGAGACTAAGTCCAAATGGTTAATGATTTCTCCGCCACACTTGCCTCGCTGCCAGAGACTAAGTCCAAATGGTTAATGATTTCTGCACCACACTTGCCTCGCTGCCAGAGACTAAGTCCAAATGGTTAATGATTTCTGCACCACACTTGCCTCTCTGCCAGAGACGAAGTCCAAATGGTTAATGATTTCTCAGGGCCACTGTCCCATTGGTTAGCCATTTCTCCAGAGGCTTACCGAGGCCAACCTGCGATATCTCGCGGACCCGGAGGCCCCGTTGCACGTCCTGCACATTCAGTCCGAGGTGCATTGGTTACCCATTTCTCCAGAAGCTTACCGAAGGCACACCGTCACACCTCGCGGGCCCCGAGGCCACTTTCCCCGGTGCGCAAATTCAATCCGAGGTGCATTGCCCTTAGCCGCCTTCTCCGGCCGGCTTCGGGTGCGTTTCCGGGGCTCCGACCGGGGCAAATCCGGTCCCCGGGGCCAGTGGGAGCCGTCCCCGGGCACGCCCGGGCTTCCGGTCGCCGCTTTCCGTGACCGACCGAAAGACGGTAAAAAATGCCGAAAATGGACAAAAATGGCCGACGGCGGGGCCTCCTGGTCGGTTAGGCGGCAGCCTGGATCGGTCCCTGCGGACCTGGAGGCTCGAGACGGCACTCGGAGCTGTCGACCGATTCTCGACTTGCCACCTCCTACCATTCTGCAGATACCCCGCCAACCCCCCCAGCCAGCAAATGCAGCCGAGATGTCGGTCGGTAGTCCAGCCGCCGAGGAGGCCTCGAAAGCCCGCGACACCTCCTTTCGCCGTTTCCCCATCGGGAGAACCGAGGGGAAATCATTATCTAGCTCCGGCAGCCCCCCTCCAACAATTGCAACCCGCCCCGTGGCCGGGCCGATTCGCCCCGCCTAGCGGGAATGCCTCCACCGGGGGCCCGGCAGAAGCTTCGGATCCGACCTCATGGACTTCCGTCTTGGCACGGATTTCCCTCACACGGGCCCAGGGGGCCACTTCCCCCGGCCTTCGGACGCAGCCGGAGGTGCATCGGGCCCGAAGCCGCCTTCCCGGCCGGCTTCCGGAGGTTTCCGGGGCAAACTCCGGTCCTCCCGGCGAGGGGGAGCCTTCCCCGTGCACGCCCGGGTGTCAGGCCGCCGCTTTTCTTGACCGGCCGAAAGAGGCGAAAAATGCCGAAAATGACCAAAAATGGCCGACGGCGGGGCCTCCCGGTCGGTTTGGCGGCAGCCTGGGTCGGTCCCTGCAGACCTGGAGGCTCGAGAAGGCACTTGGCGAAGTCGACCCATTCTCGATTTGCCACCTCCTCCTATTCTGCAGATAGCCCGCCAACCTCCACAGCCAGCAAATGCAACCGTCATTCAGGCCGACGACCCTCCGGTAGTCATGCCGAGGAAGAGGCACCGAAGCCCCGCCAGGCCTTCCGGATTGCACCCGCTCCCCGACCGGTTCTTTTTCAAAAAAGGGCCCAGGAGCCCGGATTATTTTAGGACGCGCTCGGGACCGCCCTGAGGGACACCGAACACCCAACCTTTCCCCCGGGTCGACCCTCCCCGCCTCGGCCACCGGGGGGGGGGGTCGAACCGGATCACCGGTTAATGATTTCCCCCTGCTCGGACTCGGCTGTTTCTCAACCGCGCTTGCCCGGCTCGGCCCCCAGCCCCGGCCCCTCACGTGGGGGCCCTGAATACGCCCCCCGGCAGCCATCTTGGCCCGCCGGCCCGGTATTTTAGGCCGTTTCGACCCTTCCCTGCCCGCTGGCTGACTGGTTCACCATGTCCCCATTCTGCGCTTAGACTTTTCAGCTGCTCGGGATGCCGGCTGATGACGGCTCCCGTACGACCGGGCGGGCGGCTCCAACTACCGGCCGGCTGCCCGGCCTGCTAACCCGTTAAGCATTTCCCCGTCCTGCACACATTCCCTGGACCTGCTGGTGTGTTCTGCAGCTAACTGCACCCCTACGACCGGGCGGGAGGCTATGATTACTGGTCGGCTGCCCTGCCAGGTAACCGCTTAACCGATTCCCCGTTTGGTACTGAGTCCCTGGACCTGCTGGTGTGTTCTGCAGTTAACTGCACACCTATGACCGGGCGGGAGGCTATAAATACCGGCCGGCAGCCCAGCCTGCTAACCGGCTGCCCGTGTCCCCATTCGGTACTTAGTCCGTGGACCTGCTGGTGTGTTCTGCAGCTAACTGCACCCCTATGACCGGGCGGGAGGCTGTAAATACCGGCCGGCAGCCCAGCCTGCTAACCGGCTGCCCGTGTCCCCATTCCGTACTGAGTCCCTGGACCTGCTGGTGTGTTCTGCAGCTAACTGCACCCCTATGACCGGGCGGGAGGCTGTAATTACCGGCCGGCAGCCCTGCCTGCTGACCGGCTGCCCGTGTCCTCATTCTGTACTTAGTCCTTGGACATGCTGGTGTGTTCTGCAGCTAACTGCACCCCTATGGCCGGGCGGGAGGCTGTAAATACCGGCCGGCAGCCCAGCCTGCTAACCGGCTGCCCATGTCCCCATTCCGTGCTGAGTCCCTGGACCTGCTGGTGTGTTCTGCAGCTAACTGCACCCCTATGACCGGGCGGGAGGCTGTAAATACCGGCCGGCAGCCCAGCCTGCTAACCGGCTGCCCATGTCCCCATTCCGTGCTGAGTCCCTGGACCTGCTGGTGTGTTCTGCAGCTAACTGAACCCCGATGACCGGGCGGGAGGCTGTAATTACCGGCCGGCAGCCCTGCCTGCTAACCGACTGCCCGTGTCCCCATTCGGTACTTAGTCCGTGGACCTGCTGGTGTGTTCTGCAGCTAACTGCACCCCTATGACGGGGCGGGAGGCTGTAATTACCGGCCGGCAGCCCTGCCTGCTAACCAGCTGCCCGTGTCCCCATTCTGTCCTTAGTCCTTGGACCTGCTGGTGTGTTCTGCAGCTAACTGCACCCCTATGACCGGGCGGGAGGCTGTAATTACCGGCCGGCAGCCCTGCCTGCTAACTGGCTGCCCGTGTCCCCATTCTGTCCTTAGTCCTTGGACCTGCTGGTGTGTTCTGCAGCTAACTGCACCCCTATGGCAGGCCGGCATCCCTGCCTGCTGACCGGCTGCCCGTGTCCTCATTCTGTACTTAGTCCTTGGACCTGCTGGTGTGTTCTGCAGCTAACTGCACCCCTATGACCGGGCGGGAGGCTGTAATTACCGGCCGGCAGCCCTGCCTGCTGACCGGCTGCCCGTGTCCTCATTCTGTACTTAGTCCTTGGACCTGCTGGTGTGTTCTGCAGCTGACTGCGCCTCTATTACCCGGCGGGAGGCTATAATTACCGGTCGGCTGCCTTGTCTGCTAACTGGTTCACAGGTTCCCCTGTGCCGTACATATCCCGTGGACCAGCGGCTGTGTTCTGCAGCTCAGCGCACCTTTACTACCATGCCGAAAGCCCTGAATAATGGCCGGCTACCCTGCCTGCTAACCGGTAAACCATTGGCCGCAAACCTAACCCCAGCCCTAAGCCTAACCGCTAACCCTAACCCGAACCCCGAGCCAACAATAAACTAGCCTTGTCCCCTTCCCCGACACGAACACCAAGCCAAGCCCCTAACTCTAACCCTACCCCTACCCCTGACACTTCCCCTAACCCTAACGCCCCAACCCTAACCCCAGCCCTAAGCCTAACCGCTAACCCTAACCCGAATAAAACTCCGGACCACCCGGGCGGACACCGAACACCCAGCCTTTCCCCCGGTTCCACCCTCCCCGCCTCGGCCACCAGGCTCGAACCGGCTGAATGGCCAACGATATCGCTCCTGCTCGGACTTTGCTCGCTTTAAATCGCGCTTGCGCGGCTCGGCCTCCAGGCACCGCCCCGTCACGTGCGACCGCTGAATACGCCCCCCGGCAGCCATCTTGGCCCGCCGCTCCGGTATTTCAGGCCGTTTTGACCCTTCCCTGCCCGCTGCCATGCATCCGCTTGCCGGTTAATGATTTCGCCGTTCTGCACCTCGACTTTTGAGCAGCTCGGCAAGCGAAATGCTGACAGCACCCGGAGTATCGGGCCTTCGGCCAACCGCCTGCCCGGCCTCCAGGCACCGCCCCTCTCACGTGGTGACTGTGAATCCGCCCCGCCCCCGGTTGCCATTTTTTCCTTGCCGCCTCGATATTTTAAGCCGTTTCACCCTTTCCCTGCCGGCTTGCTGACAGGTTAATGATTTCCCCATTCCGCGCTTAAGACTTTTCAGCTGCTCGGGATGCCGGCTGATGACTGCACCCGTACTACCGGCCGGCTGACCTTCCTGCTGACCGGTTCACCATTTCCACGTCCTGGACACATTCCCTGGACCTGCTGGCGTCTTCTGCAGTTTACTGCACCCGTATTACCCGGCGGGAGGCTGTAATTAACGGTCGGCTGCGCTGCCTGTTGTCTGGTTCCCCATTTCCCCTTCATTACCCACTCTCAGCAGCGGCTGGGCTGTTCTGCAGCTAACGGCAGCCGTAGTACCGCGTGGACGGCTCCGATTACCGGCCGGCCGGCTGCCCTGCCTGCTAACCGGTTAACCATTTCCCCTTCAGTACTTACTCTCAGCAGCCGCTTGGCTGCTCTGCAGCTACATGCAGCCGTACTACCGGGCGGGCGGGCGGGCGGGGCGGCTTAAATTACCTGCCGGCTGCCGTGTCTGCTAACTGGTTGCCCGCTTTTTACATCGCACGTGGACCAGCTGGTGTGCTCTGCATCTTAGTGCACCCTTATAAGCGGGCCGGAGAGCCGGATTAACGGTCGGCTACCCTGCCTAGTAACCAGTTAACCATTTGCCGCAACCCGAAGCCTAACCCCTAACCCTAACCCGTACCCTAACCCCTAACCCCCTGAAACTTACCCAAACCCCATCCCCGACCCCAACACCAACACTCACAATCCCGGCTACCAATCCGCCGCCTTCGCCACCATTCCCGCGCCGGCACACTCTTGCAACGCCACCAACATCAACCCTCTTCCAGCCCCCAGCCTTCCCTAACAAAACAGCCTCTCCACCCAACACCGACCCCAATCCACTCTGCCCATCCGGCAATGGCGACGCTCTGCCCGGCCAACACCGCCACATCCACCCGCTTGCTGCTCGGACCTCCCACGCCCTCGCTAAGCCTATGCCTTACAAGCTGACAATCCCTTCCAGCTCACCGCACCCGAAACCCCCTTGCCAGCCATTCAACCCCGTTAACTCCCGCCCTTCCATCATCACCGACCCAAATCCACATTCCCACCCCGCCCAAGAGCTGCTCTGGCACGGCCACGCTCCCCAGATTGCCCCCCTTAGGCGTATATTAAGCCCGCCTCCACTCATTAGAGCCAAACCGCGCGGAAAAGTGACGGGGGAAATCATTAACCAGTCTCACCTGAGCAAAGGGGAAATCATTAACCGATTCAGCTTGCAGGGTAAATCATTAACCAGGTACACTTTAATTTGCTGCCTTCCTTCATCACCGAAACTATTCCAATTCCCACCCCCTTCAAGAGCTCTGCTAGGACGGCATCGTGCCCCAGGTTGCTCCCCTTAGGCGTATATTAAGCCCGCCTCCACTGATTAGAGGCAAGCCGCGCGGAGAAGTGACCGGGGAAATCATTAACCGGTTTGACTTGACGAAGTGGGAAATCATTAACCAATGCCGCCCACACAACAGGGGAACTCATAAACCAATTCGACCTAGACAGCAGGGGAACTCACAAACCAATTCTGCCCAGACCACAGGGGGAAATCAGCAACCGCTGGCTCCTCAGAGACGAAGAGAGAACTAATCAACCGATCACGCCTGTCTGTCTAAATGGCCAACTCATTAACCGACACAGAGGACAAATCATTAACCGGGTCACTTTGAAATTTTTTTCCCTCCCCAAACTGCCGAGATAAATCATTAACCAGTGAGACTTGGGAGGGAGGAGAAAAGAGAGGCGGACGTGTGCCTGCAGCCGAACACCTGGCCAGGGTGACCGACTCCAGATGCCACTCCGGCACTTGGACGGAAAGAGCACGTGCATCCGTAGAAGACCCCCGAACTGCAACTGGCCAGGAAGCAGAAGGGGGTGCTCCGCACGGGGCAACGTGCCCTCCCCGAGGAAGGGCGCGGCGTGGACCGGAAAAAGGAGGTGGGCGCTTGTCCTCCCGCGAGGAGCACCGTGGTGCACCACCTCGCCTCCCCCCCTCACATCTCGCCCCAAACTACCCGCACAGCTAGACCAGACACAAGACA
>JANJGN010004674.1:0-31130 GCA_026770705.1 Isurus oxyrinchus
AGTCTGTATGCCTCTGTTTCAGTCTGTTTGCCTCTGTTTAAGTCTGTTTGCCTCTGTTTAAGTCTGTTTGCCTCTGTTTCATTCTGTTTGCCTCTGTTTCACTCCTTTTGCCTCTGTTTCACTCTTTATGCCTCTGTTTATCTCTGTTTAACTCTGTTTAAGTCTGTTTGCATCTGTTTGCCTCTGTTTAACCCTGTTTGCTTCTGTTTGCCTCTGTTTGCCTCTGTTTGCTACTGTTTGCATCTGTTTAAGTCTGTTTGCCTCTGTTTAAGTCTGTTTGCCTCTGTTTAAGTCTGTTTGCCTCTTTTTAAGTCTGTTTGCCTCTGTTTAAGTCTGTTTGCCTCTGTTTAAGTCTGTATGCCTCTGTTTCAGTCTGTTTGCCTCTGTTTCAGTCTGTTTGCCTCTGTTTAAGTCTGTTTGCCTCTGTTTCACTCTGTTTGCCCCTGTTTAAGTCTGTTTGCGTCTGTTTCACTCTGTTTGCCTCTGTTTCACTCTGTTTGCCTCTGTTTCACTCTGTTTGCCTCTGTTTCACTCTATTTGCCTCTGTTTCACTCTTTTTGCCTCTGTTTGCCTCTGTTTAAGACTGTTTGACTCTGTTTAAGTCTGTATGTTTCTGTTTCAGTCTGTTTGCCTCTGTTTCAGTCTGTTTGCCTCTCTTTAAGTCTGTTTGCCTCTGTTTCATTCTGTTTGCCTCTGTTTCACTCCTTTTGCCTCTGTTTCACTCTTTATGCCTCTGTTTATCTCTGTTTAACTCTGTTTAAGTCTGTTTGCCTCTGTTTGCCTCTGTTTAACCCTGTTTGCTTCTGTTTGCCTCTGTTTGCCTCTGTTTGCTTCTGTTTGCCTCTGTTTAAGTCTGTTTGCCTCTGTTTAAGTCTGTTTGCCTCTGTTTAAGTCTGTTTGCCTCTGTTTCACTCTGTTTGCCCCTGTTTAAGTCTGTTTGCGTCTGTTTCACTCTGTTTGCCTCTGTTTCACTCTGTTTGCCTCTGATTCACTCTATTTGCCTCTGTTTCACTCTTTTTGCCTCTGTTTGCCTCTGTTTAAGACTGTTTATCTCTGTTTAAGTCTGTATACCTCTGTTTCAGTCTGTTTGCCTCTGTTTCAGTCTGTTTGCCTCTGTTTCATTCTGTTTGCCTCTGTTTCACTCTTTTTGCCTCTGATTCACTCTTATGCCTCTGCTTAACTCTGTTTAAGTCTGTTTGCCTCTGTTTGCCTCTGTTTAACCCTGTTTGCCTCTATTTTCCTCTGTTTAAGTCTGTTTGCCTCTGTTTAAGTCTGTTTGCCTCTGTTTAAGTCTGTTTGCCTCTGTTTAAATCTGTTTGCCTCTGTTTAAGTCTGTTTGCCTCTGTTTCACTCTGTTTGCCTCTGTTTCAATCTGTTTGCCTCTGTTTAATCCTGTTTGCCTTTGTTTGCCTCTGTTTGCCTCTGTTTGCCTCTGTTTGCCTCTGTTTGCCTCTGTTTAAGTCTGTTTGCCTCTGTTTTAAGTCTGTTTGCCTCTGTTTGCTTCTGTTTGCCTCTGTTTAAGTCTGTTTGCCTCTGTTTCACTCTGTTTGCCCCTGTTTAAGTCTGTTTGCCTCTGTTTCACTCTGTTTGCACCTGTTTCACTCTGTTTGTCTCTGTTTCACTCTGTTTGCCTCTGTTTCACTCTATTTGCCTCTGTTCGCCTCTGTTTCACTCTGTTTGCCTCCGTTTCCCTCTGTTTGCCTCTGTTTGCCTCTGTTTAAACCCTGTTTGCTTCTGTTTGCGTCTGTTTCACACTGTTTGCCTCTGTTTAAGTCTGTTTGCCTCTGTTTAAGTCTGTTTGCCTCTGTTTCACTCTGTTTGCCCCTGTTTAAGTCTGTTTGCCTCTGTTTCACTCTGTTTGCCTCTGTTTCACTCTTTTTGTCTCTGTTTCTCTCTGTTTGCCTCTGTTTCACTCTATTTGCCTCTGTTTGCCTCTGTGTAAGTCTGCTTGCCTCCGTTTCCCTCTGTTTGCCTCTGTTTGCCTCTGTTTAAGTCTGTTTGCCTCTGTTTAAGTCTTTTTGCGTCTTTTTAAGTCTGTTTGCCTCTGTTTCAGTCTGTTTGCCTCTGTTTCATTCTGTTTGCCTCTGTTTCACTCCTTTTGCCTCTGTTTCACTCTTCATGCCTCTGTTTATCTCTGTTTAACTCGGTTTAAGTTTGTTTGCCTCTGTTTGCCTCTGTTTGCCTCTGTTTGCCTCGGTTTGCCTCTTTTTAAGTCTGTTTGCCTCTGTTTAAGTCTGCTTGCCTCTGTTTAAGTCTGTTTGCCTCTGTTTGAGTCTGTTTGCCTCTGTTTCACTCTGTTTGCCTCTGTTTAAATCCTGTTTGCCTCTGTTTGCCTCTGTTTGCCTCTGTTTAATTCTGTTTGCCTCTGTTTAACTCTGTATGCCTCTGTTTAAGTCTGTTTGCCTCTGTTTCATTCTGTTTATCTCTGTTTCACGCTGTTTGCCTCTGTTTGACTCTGTTTGCCTCTGTTTCACTCTGTTTGCCTCTGTTTCACTCTTTTTGCCTCTGTTTGCCTCTGTTTAACCCTGTTTGCCTCCGTATGTCTCTGTTTGCCTCTGTTTGCCTCTTTTTAAGTCTGTTTGCCTCTGTTTAAGTCTGTTTGCCTCTGTTTAAGTCTGTATGCCTCTGCTTAAGTCTGTTTGCCTCTGTTTAAGTCTGTTCGCCTCTGTTTCAGTCTGTTTGCCTCTGTTTAAGTCTGTTTGCCTCTGTTTCACTCTTTTTGCCTCTGTTTCAGTCTGTTTGCCTCTGTTTAAGTCTGTTTGCCTCTGTTTCATTCTGTTTGCCTCAGTTTCACTCCTTTTGCCTCTGTTTCACTCTTTATGCCTCTGTTTATCTCTGTTTAACTCTGTTTAAGTCTGTTTGCCTCTGTTTGCCTCTGTTTAACCCTGTTTGCTTCTGTTTGCCTCTGTTTGCCTCTGTTTGCTACTGTTTGCATCTGTTTAAGTCTGTTTGCCTCTGTTTACGTCTGTTTGCCTCTGTTTAAGTCTGTTTGCCTCTGTTTCACTCTGTTTGCCCCTGTTTAAGTCTGTTTGCGTCTGTTTCACTCTGTTTGCCTCTGTTTCACTCTGTTTGCCTCTGTTTCACTCTGTTTGCCTCTGTTTCACTCTATTTGCCTCTGTTTCACTCTTTTTGCCTCTGTTTGCCTCTGTTTAAGACTGTTTGACTCTGTTTAAGTCTGTATGTTTCTGTTTCAGTCTGTTTGCCTCTGTTTCAGTCTGTTTGCCTCTCTTTAAGTCTGTTTGCCTCTGTTTCATTCTGTTTGCCTCTGTTTCACTCCTTTTGCCTCTGTTTCACTCTTTATGCCTCTGTTTATCTCTGTTTAACTCTGTTTAAGTCTGTTTGCCTCTGTTTGCCTCTGTTTAACCCTGTTTGCTTCTGTTTGCCTCTGTTTGCCTCTGTTTGCTTCTGTTTGCCTCTGTTTAAGTCTGTTTGCCTCTGTTTAAGTCTGTTTGCCTCTGTTTAAGTCTGTTTGCCTCTGTTTCACTCTGTTTGCCTCTGTTTCACTCTGTTTGCCTCTGATTCACTCTATTTGCCTCTGTTTCACTCTTTTTGCCTCTGTTTGCCTCTGTTTAAGACTGTTTATCTCTGTTTAAGTCTGTATGCCTCTGTTTCAGTCTGTTTGCCTCTGTTTCAGTCTGTTTGCCTCTGTTTCATTCTGTTTGCCTCTGTTTCACTCTTTTTGCCTCTGACTCACTCTTTATGCCTCTGCTTAACTCTGTTTAAGTCTGTTTGCCTCTGTTTGCCTCTGTTTAACCCTGTTTGCCTCTATTTTCCTCTGTTTAAGTCTGTTTGCCTCTGTTTAAGTCTGTTTTGCCTCTGTTTAAGTCTGTTTGCCTCTGTTTAAATCTGTTTGCCTCTGTTTAAGTCTGTTTGCCTCTGTTTCACTCTGTTTGCCTCTGTTTCAATCTGTTTGCCTCTGTTTAATCCTGTTTGCCTTTGTTTGCCTCTGTTTGCCTCTGTTTGCCTCTGTTTGCCTCTGTTTGCCTCTGTTTAACCCTGTTTGCCTCCGTATGTCTCTGTTTGCCTCTGTTTGCCTCTTTTTAAGTCTGTTTGCCTCTGTTTAAGTCTGTTTGCCTCTGTTTAAGTCTGTATGCCTCTGTTTCAGTCTGTTTGCCTCTGTTTAAGTCTGTTTGCCTCTGTTTAAGTCTGTTTGCCTCTGTTTCATTCTGTTTGCCTCTGTTTCACCTCCTTTTGCCTCTGTTTCACTCTTTATGCCTCTGTTTATCTCTGTTTAACTCTGTTTAAGTCTGTTTGCATCTGTTTGCCTCTGTTTAACCCTGTTTGCTTCTGTTTGCCTCTGTTTGCCTCTGTTTGCTACTGTTTGCATCTGTTTAAGTCTGTTTGCCTCTGTTTAAGTCTGTTTGCCTCTGTTTAAGTCTGTTTGCCTCTTTTTAAGTCTGTTTGCCTCTGTTTAAGTCTGTTTGCCTCTGTTTAAGTCTGTATGCCTCTGTTTCAGTCTGTTTGCCTCTGTTTCAGTCTGTTTGCCTCTGTTTAAGTCTGTTTGCCTCTGTTTCATTCTGTTTGCCTCTGTTTCACTCCTTCTGCCTCTGTTTCACTCTTTATGCCTCTGTTTATCTCTGTTTAACTCTGTTTAAGTCTGTTTGCCTCTGTTTGCCTCTGTTTAACCCTGTTTGCTTCTGTTTGCCTCTGTTTGCCTCTGTTTGCTACTGTTTGCATCTGTTTAAGTCTGTTTGCCTCTGTTTAAGTCTGTTTGCCTCTGTTTAAGTCTGTTTGCCTCTGTTTCACTCTGTTTGCCCCTGTTTAAGTCTGTTTGCGTCTGTTTCACTCTGTTTGCCTCTGTTTCACTCTGTTTGCCTCTGTTTCACTCTGTTTGCCTCTGTTTCACTCTATTTGCCTCTGTTTCACTCTTTTTGCCTCTGTTTGCCTCTGTTTAAGACTGTTTGACTCTGTTTAAGTCTGTATGTTTCTGTTTCAGTCTGTTTGCCTCTGTTTCAGTCTGTTTGCCTCTCTTTAAGTCTGTTTGCCTCTGTTTCATTCTGTTTGCCTCTGTTTCACTCCTTTTGCCTCTGTTTCACTCTTTATGCCTCTGTTTATCTCTGTTTAACTCTGTTTAAGTCTGTTTGCCTCTGTTTGCCTCTGTTTAACCCTGTTTGCTTCTGTTTGCCTCTGTTTGCCTCTGTTTGCTTCTGTTTGCCTCTGTTTGCCTCTGTTTAAGTCTGTTTGCCTCTGTTTAAGTCTGTTTGCCTCTGTTTCACTCTGTTTGCCCCTGTTTAAGTCTGTTTGCGTCTGTTTCACTCTGTTTGCCTCTGTTTCACTCTGTTTGCCTCTGATTCACTCTATTTGCCTCTGTTTCACTCTTTTTGCCTCTGTTTGCCTCTGTTTAAGACTGTTTATCTCTGTTTAAGTCTGTATACCTCTGTTTCAGTCTGTTTGCCTCTGTTTCAGTCTGTTTGCCTCTGTTTCATTCTGTTTGCCTCTGTTTCACTCTTTTTGCCTCTGATTCACTCTTTATGCCTCTGCTTAACTCTGTTTAAGTCTGTTTGCCTCTGTTTGCCTCTGTTTAACCCCTGTTTGCCTCTATTTTCCTCTGTTTAAGTCTGTTTGCCTCTGTTTAAGTCTGTTTGCCTCTGTTTAAGTCTGTTTGCCTCTGTTTAAATCTGTTTGCCTCTGTTTAAGTCTGTTTGCCTCTGTTTCACTCTGTTTGCCTCTGTTTCAATCTGTTTGCCTCTGTTTAATCCTGTTTGCCTTTGTTTGCCTCTGTTTGCCTCTGTTTGCCTCTGTTTGCCTCTGTTTGCCTCTGTTTAAGTCTGTTTGCCTCTGTTTAAGTCTGTTTGCCTCTGTTTGCTTCTGTTTGCCTCTGTTTAAGTCTGTTTGCCTCTGTTTCACTCTGTTTGCCCCTGTTTAAGTCTGTTTGCCTCTGTTTCACTCTGTTTGCACCTGTTTCACTCTGTTTGTCTCTGTTTCACTCTGTTTGCCTCTGTTTCACTCTATTTGCCTCTGTTCGCCTCTGTTTCACTCTGTTTGCCTCCGTTTCCCTCTGTTTGCCTCTGTTTGCCTCTGTTTAACCCTGTTTGCTTCTGTTTGCGTCTGTTTCACACTGTTTGCCTCTGTTTAAGTCTGTTTGCCTCTGTTTAAGTCTGTTTGCCTCTGTTTCACTCTGTTTGCCCCTGTTTAAGTCTGTTTGCCTCTGTTTCACTCTGTTTGCCTCTGTTTCACTCTTTTTGTCTCTGTTTCTCTCTGTTTGCCTCTGTTTCACTCTATTTGCCTCTGTTTGCCTCTCTGTAAGTCTGCTTGCCTCCGTTTCCCTCTGTTTGCCTCTGTTTGCCTCTGTTTAAGTCTGTTTGCCTCTGTTTAAGTCTTTTTGCGTCTTTTTAAGTCTGTTTGCCTCTGTTTCAGTCTGTTTGCCTCTGTTTCATTCTGTTTGCCTCTGTTTCACTCCTTTTGCCTCTGTTTCACTCTTCATGCCTCTGTTTATCTCTGTTTAACTCTGTTTAAGTTTGTTTGCCTCTGTTTGCCTCTGTTTGCCTCTGTTTGCCTCGGTTTGCCTCTTTTTAAGTCTGTTTGCCTCTGTTTAAGTCTGCTTGCCTCTGTTTAAGTCTGTTTGCCTCTGTTTGAGTCTGTTTGCCTCTGTTTCACTCTGTTTGCCTCTGTTTAATCCTGTTTGCCTCTGTTTGCCTCTGTTTGCCTCTGTTTAATTCTGTTTGCCTCTGTTTAACTCTGTATGCCTCTGTTTAAGTCTGTTTGCCTCTGTTTCATTCTGTTTATCTCTGTTTCACGCTGTTTGCCTCTGTTTGACTCTGTTTGCCTCTGTTTCACTCTGTTTGCCTCTGTTTCACTCTTTTTGCCTCTGTTTGCCTCTGTTTAACCCTGTTTGCCTCCGTATGTCTCTGTTTGCCTCTGTTTGCCTCTTTTTAAGTCTGTTTGCCTCTGTTTAAGTCTGTTTGCCTCTGTTTAAGTCTGTATGCCTCTGCTTAAGTCTGTTTGCCTCTGTTTAAGTCTGTTCGCCTCTGTTTCAGTCTGTTTGCCTCTGTTTAAGTCTGTTTGCCTCTGTTTCACTCTTTTTGCCTCTGTTTCAGTCTGTTTGCCTCTGTTTAAGTCTGTTTGCCTCTGTTTCATTCTGTTTGCCTCAGTTTCACTCCTTTTGCCTCTGTTTCACTCTTTATGCCTCTGTTTATCTCTGTTTAACTCTGTTTAAGTCTGTTTGCCTCTGTTTGCCTCTGTTTAACCCTGTTTGCTTCTGTTTGCCTCTGTTTGCCTCTGTTTGCTACTGTTTGCATCTGTTTAAGTCTGTTTGCCTCTGTTTACGTCTGTTTGCCTCTGTTTAAGTCTGTTTGCCTCTGTTTCACTCTGTTTGCCCCTGTTTAAGTCTGTTTGCGTCTGTTTCACTCTGTTTGCCTCTGTTTCACTCTGTTTGCCTCTGTTTCACTCTGTTTGCCTCTGTTTCACTCTATTTGCCTCTGTTTCACTCTTTTTGCCTCTGTTTGCCTCTGTTTAAGACTGTTTGACTCTGTTTAAGTCTGTATGTTTCTGTTTCAGTCTGTTTGCCTCTGTTTCAGTCTGTTTGCCTCTCTTTAAGTCTGTTTGCCTCTGTTTCATTCTGTTTGCCTCTGTTTCACTCCTTTTGCCTCTGTTTCACTCTTTATGCCTCTGTTTATCTCTGTTTAACTCTGTTTAAGTCTGTTTGCCTCTGTTTGCCTCTGTTTAACCCTGTTTGCTTCTGTTTGCCTCTGTTTGCCTCTGTTTGCTTCTGTTTGCCTCTGTTTAAGTCTGTTTGCCTCTGTTTAAGTCTGTTTGCCTCTGTTTAAGTCTGTTTGCCTCTGTTTCACTCTGTTTGCCTCTGTTTCACTCTGTTTGCCTCTGATTCACTCTATTTGCCTCTGTTTCACTCTTTTTGCCTCTGTTTGCCTCTGTTTAAGACTGTTTATCTCTGTTTAAGTCTGTATGCCTCTGTTTCAGTCTGTTTGCCTCTGTTTCAGTCTGTTTGCCTCTGTTTCATTCTGTTTGCCTCTGTTTCACTCTTTTTGCCTCTGACTCACTCTTTATGCCTCTGCTTAACTCTGTTTAAGTCTGTTTGCCTCTGTTTGCCTCTGTTTAACCCTGTTTGCCTCTATTTTCCTCTGTTTAAGTCTGTTTGCCTCTGTTTAAGTCTGTTTGCCTCTGTTTAAGTCTGTTTGCCTCTGTTTAAATCTGTTTGCCTCTGTTTAAGTCTGTTTGCCTCTGTTTCACTCTGTTTGCCTCTGTTTCAATCTGTTTGCCTCTGTTTAATCCTGTTTGCCTTTGTTTGCCTCTGTTTGCCTCTGTTTGCCTCTGTTTGCCTCTGTTTGCCTCTGTTTAAGTCTGTTTGCCTCTGTTTAAGTCTGTTTGCCTCTGTTTGCTTCTGTTTGCCTCTGTTTAAGTCTGTTTGCCTCTGTTTCACTCTGTTTGCCCCTGTTTAAGTCTGTTTGCCTCTGTTTCACTCTGTTTGCACCTGTTTCACTCTGTTTGTCTCTGTTTCACTCTGTTTGCCTCTGTTTCACTCTATTTGCCTCTGTTCGCCTCTGTTTCACTCTGTTTGCCTCCGTTTCCCTCTGTTTGCCTCTGTTTGCCTCTGTTTAACCCTGTTTGCTTCTGTTTGCGTCTGTTTCACACTGTTTGCCTCTGTTTAAGTCTGTTTGCCTCTGTTTAAGTCTGTTTGCCTCTGTTTCACTCTGTTTGCCCCTGTTTAAGTCTGTTTGCCTCTGTTTCACTCTGTTTGCCTCTGTTTCACTCTTTTTGTCTCTGTTTCTCTCTGTTTGCCTCTGTTTCACTCTATTTGCCTCTGTTTGCCTCTGTGTAAGTCTGCTTGCCTCCGTTTCCCTCTGTTTGCCTCTGTTTGCCTCTGTTTAAGTCTGTTTGCCTCTGTTTAAGTCTTTTTGCGTCTTTTTAAGTCTGTTTGCCTCTGTTTCAGTCTGTTTGCCTCTGTTTCATTCTGTTTGCCTCTGTTTCACTCCTTTTGCCTCTGTTTCACTCTTCATGCCTCTGTTTATCTCTGTTTAACTCTGTTTAAGTTTGTTTGCCTCTATTTGCCTCTGTTTGCCTCTGTTTGCCTCGGTTTGCCTCTTTTTAAGTCTGTTTGCCTCTGTTTAAGTCTGCTTGCCTCTGTTTAAGTCTGTTTGCCTCTGTTTGAGTCTGTTTGCCTCTGTCTCACTCGGTTTGCCTCTGTTTAATCCTGTTTGCCTCTGTTTGCCTCTGTGTGCCTCTGTTTAATTCTGTTTGCCTCTGTTTAACTCTGTATGCCTCTGTTTAAGTCTGTTTGCCTCTGTTTCACTCTGTTTATCTCTGTTTCACGCTGTTTGCATCTGTTTGACTCTGTTTGCCTCTGTTTCACTCTGTTTGCCTCTGTTTCACTCTTTTTGCCTCTGTTTGCCTCTGTTTAACCCTGTTTGCCTCCGTATGTCTCTGTTTGCCTCTGTTTGCCTCTTTTTAAGTCTGTTTGCCTCTGTTTAAGTCTGTTTGCCTCTGTTTAAGTCTGTATGCCTCTGTTTAAGTCTGTTTGCCTCTGTTTAAGTCTGTTCGCCTCTGTTTCAGTCTGTTTGCCTCTGTTTAAGTCTGTTTGCCTCTGTTTCACTCTTTTTGCCTCTGTTTCAGTCTGTTTGCCTCTCTTTAAGTCTGTTTGCCTCTGTTTCATTCTGTTTGCCTCTGTTTCACTCCTTTTGCCTCTGTTTCACTCTTTATGCCTCTGTTTATCACTGTTTAACTCTGTTTAATTCTGTTTGCCTCTGTTTGCCTCTGTTTAACCCTGTTTGCTTCTGTTTGCCTCTGTTTGCCTCTGTTTGCTTCTGTTTGCCTCTGTTTAAGTCTGTTTGCCTCTGTTTAAGTCTGTTTGCCTCTGTTTAAGTCTGTTTGCCTCTGTTTCACTCTGTTTGCCCCTGTTTAAGTCTGTTTGCGTCTGTTTCAATCTGTTTGCCTCTGTTTCACTCTGTTTGCCTCTGTTTCACTCTGTTTGCCTCTGTTTCACTCTATTTGCCTCTGTTTCACTCTTTTTGCCTCTGTTTGCCTCTGTTTAAGACTGTTTATCTCTGTTTAATTCTGTATGCCTCTGTCTCAGTCTGTTTGCCTCTGTTTCAGTCTGTTTGCCTCTGTTTCATTCTGTTTGCCTCTGTTTCACTCTTTTTGCCTCTGATTCACTCTTTATGCCTCTGCTTAACTCTGTTTAAGTCTGTTTGCCTCTGTTTGCCTCTGTTTAACCCTGTTTGCCTCTGTTTGCCTCTGTTTAAGTCTGTTTGCCTCTGTTTAAGTCTGTTTGCCTCTGTTTAAGTCTGTTTGCCTCTGTTTAAATCTGTTTGCCTCTGTTTAAGTCTGTTTGCCTCTGTTTCACTCTGTTTGCCTCTGTTTCAATCTGTTTGCCTCTGTTTAATCCTGTTTGCCTTTGTTTGCCTCTGTTTGCCTCTGTTTGCCTCTGTTTGCCTCTGTTTGCCTCTGTTTAAGTCTGTTTGCCTCTGTTTAAGTCTGTTTGCCTCTGTTTGCTTCTGTTTGCCTCTGTTTAAGTCTGTTTGCCTCTGTTTCACTCTGTTTGCCCCTGTTTAAGTCTGTTTGCCTCTGTTTCACTCTGTTTGCACCTGTTTCACTCTGTTTGTCTCTGTTTCACTCTGTTTGCCTCTGTTTCACTCTATTTGCCTCTGTTCGCCTCTGTTTCACTCTGTTTGCCTCCGTTTCCCTCTGTTTGCCTCTGTTTGCCTCTGTTTAACCCTGTTTGCTTCTGTTTGCGTCTGTTTCACACTGTTTGCCTCTGTTTAAGTCTGTTTGCCTCTGTTTAAGTCTGTTTGCCTCTGTTTCACTCTGTTTGCCCCTGTTTAAGTCTGTTTGCCTCTGTTTCACTCCGTTTGCCTCTGTTTCACTCTTTTTGTCTCTGTTTCTCTCTGTTTGACTCTGTTTCACTCTATTTGCCTCTGTTTGCCTCTGTGTAAGTCTGCTTGCCTCCGTTTCCCTCTGTTTGCCTCTGTTTGCCTCTGTTTAAGTCTGTTTGCCTCTGTTTAAGTCGGTTTGCGTCTTTTTAAGTCTGTTTGCCTCTGTTTCAGTCTGTTTGCCTCTGTTTAATTCTGTTTGCCTCTGTTTCATTCTGTTTGCCTCTGTTTAAGTCTGTTTGCCTCTGTTTCACTCTGTTTGCCCCTGTTTAAGTCTGTTTGCGTCTGTTTCACTCTGTTTGCCTCTTTTTCACTCTGTTTGCCTCTGTTTCACTCTGTTTGCCTCTGTTTCACTCTTTTTGCCTCTGTTTCACTCTTTTTGCCTCTGTTTGCCTCTGTTTAAGACTGTTTATCTCTGTTTAAGTCTGTATGCCTCTGTTTCAGCCTGTTTGCCTCTGTTTCAGTCTGTTTGCCTCTGTTTCAGTCTGACTGCCTCTGTTTGCCTCTGTTTAAGTCTGTTTGCCTCTGTTTAAGTCGATTTGCGTCTTTTTAAGTCTGTTTGCCTCTGTTTCAGTCTGTTTGCCTCTGTTTCATTCTGTTTGCCTCTGTTTCACTCCATTTGCCTCTGTTTCACTCTTTGTGCCTCTGTTTATCTCTGTTTAACTCTGTTTAAGTTTGTTTGCCTCTGTTTGCCTCTGTTTGCCTCTGTTTGCCTCTGTTTAAGTCTGTTTGCCTCTGTTTAAGTCTGTTTGCCTCTATTTAAGTCTGTTTGCCTCTGTTTGAGTCTGTTTGCCTCTGTTTCACTCTGTTTGCCTCTGTTTAATCCTGTTTGCCTCTGTTTGCCTCTGTTTGCCTCTGTTTAATTCTGTTTGCCTCTGTTTAACTCTGTATGCCTCTGTTTAAGTCTGTTTGCCTCTGTTTCACTGTGTTTATCTCTGTTTCACTCTGTTTGCCTGTTTCACTCTGTTTGCCTCTGTTTCACTCTGTTTGCCTCTGTTTCACTCTTTTTGCCTCTGTTTGCCTCTGTTTAACCCTGTTTGCCTCCGTATGTCTCTGTTTGCCTCTGTTTGCCTCTTTTTAAGTCTGTTTGCCTCTGTTTAAGTCTGTTTGCCTCTGTTTAAGTCTGTATGCCTCTCTTTCAGTCTGTTTGCCTCTGTTTAAGTCTGTTTGCCTCTGTTTCACTCTTTTTGCCTCTGTTTCTGTCTGTTTGCCTCTGTTTAAGTCTGTTTGCCTCTGTTTCATTCTGTTTG
This sequence comes from Isurus oxyrinchus, assembly GCA_026770705.1. Taxonomy (NCBI): domain Eukaryota; kingdom Metazoa; phylum Chordata; class Chondrichthyes; order Lamniformes; family Lamnidae; genus Isurus; species Isurus oxyrinchus. Next base: position 12,074 of record JANJGN010004674.1, read on the forward strand.
CCTCTGTTTCACTCCTTTTGCCTCTGTTTCACTCTTTATGCCTCTGTTTATCTCTGTTTAACTCTGTTTAAGTCTGTTTGCCTCTGTTTAAGTCTGTTTGCCTCTGTTTAAGTCTGTTTGCCTCTGTTTCACTCTGTTTGCCCCTGTTTAAGTCTGTTTGCGTCTGTTTCAATCTGTTTGCCTCTGTTTCACTCTGTTTGCCTCTGTTTCACTCTGTTTGCCTCTGTTTCACTCTATTTGCCTCTGTTTCACTCTTTTTGCCTCTGTTTGCCTCTGTTTAAGACTGTTTATCTCTGTTTAATTCTGTATGCCTCTGTCTCAGTCTGTTTGCCTCTGTTTCAGTCTGTTTGCCTCTGTTTCATTCTGTTTGCCTCTGTTTCACTCTTTTTGCCTCTGATTCACTCTTTATGCCTCTGCTTAACTCTGTTTAAGTCTGTTTGCCTCTGTTTGCCTCTGTTTAACCCTGTTTGCCTCTGTTTGCCTCTGTTTAAGTCTGTTTGCCTCTGTTTAAGTCTGTTTGCCTCTGTTTAAGTCTGTTTGCCTCTGTTTAAATCTGTTTGCCTCTGTTTAAGTCTGTTTGCCTCTGTTTCACTCTGTTTGCCTCTGTTTCAATCTGTTTGCCTCTGTTTAATCCTGTTTGCCTTTGTTTGCCTCTGTTTGCCTCTGTTTGCCTCTGTTTGCCTCTGTTTGCCTCTGTTTAAGTCTGTTTGCCTCTGTTTAAGTCTGTTTGCCTCTGTTTGCTTCTGTTTGCCTCTGTTTAAGTCTGTTTGCCTCTGTTTCACTCTGTTTGCCCCTGTTTAAGTCTGTTTGCCTCTGTTTCACTCTGTTTGCACCTGTTTCACTCTGTTTGTCTCTGTTTCACTCTGTTTGCCTCTGTTTCACTCTATTTGCCTCTGTTCGCCTCTGTTTCACTCTGTTTGCCTCCGTTTCCCTCTGTTTGCCTCTGTTTGCCTCTGTTTAACCCTGTTTGCTTCTGTTTGCGTCTGTTTCACACTGTTTGCCTCTGTTTAAGTCTGTTTGCCTCTGTTTAAGTCTGTTTGCCTCTGTTTCACTCTGTTTGCCCCTGTTTAAGTCTGTTTGCCTCTGTTTCACTCCGTTTGCCTCTGTTTCACTCTTTTTGTCTCTGTTTCTCTCTGTTTGACTCTGTTTCACTCTATTTGCCTCTGTTTGCCTCTGTGTAAGTCTGCTTGCCTCCGTTTCCCTCTGTTTGCCTCTGTTTGCCTCTGTTTAAGTCTGTTTGCCTCTGTTTAAGTCGGTTTGCGTCTTTTTAAGTCTGTTTGCCTCTGTTTCAGTCTGTTTGCCTCTGTTTAATTCTGTTTGCCTCTGTTTCATTCTGTTTGCCTCTGTTTAAGTCTGTTTGCCTCTGTTTCACTCTGTTTGCCCCTGTTTAAGTCTGTTTGCGTCTGTTTCACTCTGTTTGCCTCTTTTTCACTCTGTTTGCCTCTGTTTCACTCTGTTTGCCTCTGTTTCACTCTTTTTGCCTCTGTTTCACTCTTTTTGCCTCTGTTTGCCTCTGTTTAAGACTGTTTATCTCTGTTTAAGTCTGTATGCCTCTGTTTCAGCCTGTTTGCCTCTGTTTCAGTCTGTTTGCCTCTGTTTCAGTCTGACTGCCTCTGTTTGCCTCTGTTTAAGTCTGTTTGCCTCTGTTTAAGTCGATTTGCGTCTTTTTAAGTCTGTTTGCCTCTGTTTCAGTCTGTTTGCCTCTGTTTCATTCTGTTTGCCTCTGTTTCACTCCATTTGCCTCTGTTTCACTCTTTGTGCCTCTGTTTATCTCTGTTTAACTCTGTTTAAGTTTGTTTGCCTCTGTTTGCCTCTGTTTGCCTCTGTTTGCCTCTGTTTAAGTCTGTTTGCCTCTGTTTAAGTCTGTTTGCCTCTATTTAAGTCTGTTTGCCTCTGTTTGAGTCTGTTTGCCTCTGTTTCACTCTGTTTGCCTCTGTTTAATCCTGTTTGCCTCTGTTTGCCTCTGTTTGCCTCTGTTTAATTCTGTTTGCCTCTGTTTAACTCTGTATGCCTCTGTTTAAGTCTGTTTGCCTCTGTTTCACTGTGTTTATCTCTGTTTCACTCTGTTTGCCTGTTTCACTCTGTTTGCCTCTGTTTCACTCTGTTTGCCTCTGTTTCACTCTTTTTGCCTCTGTTTGCCTCTGTTTAACCCTGTTTGCCTCCGTATGTCTCTGTTTGCCTCTGTTTGCCTCTTTTTAAGTCTGTTTGCCTCTGTTTAAGTCTGTTTGCCTCTGTTTAAGTCTGTATGCCTCTCTTTCAGTCTGTTTGCCTCTGTTTAAGTCTGTTTGCCTCTGTTTCACTCTTTTTGCCTCTGTTTCAGTCTGTTTGCCTCTGTTTAAGTCTGTTTGCCTCTGTTTCATTCTGTTTGCCTCTGTTTCACTCCTTTTGCCTCTGTTTCACTCTTTATGCCTCTGTTTATCTCTGTTTAACTCTGTTTAAGTCTGTTTGCCTCTGTTTGCCTCTGTTTAACCCTGTTTGCTTCTGTTTGCCTCTGTTTGCCTCTGTTTGCTACTGTTTGCATCTGTTTAAGTCTGTTTGCCTCTGTTTAAGTCTGTTTGCCTCTGTTTAAGTCTGTTTGCCTCTGTTTCACTCTGTTTGCCCCTGTTTAAGTCTGTTTGCGTCTGTTTCACTCTGTTTGCCTCTGTTTCACTCTGTTTGCCTGTGTTTCACTCTGTTTGCCTCTGTTTCACTCTATTTGCCTCTGTTTCACTCTTTTTGCCTCTGTTTGCCTCTGTTTAAGACTGTTTGACTCTGTTTAAGTCTGTATGTTTCTGTTTCAGTCTGTTTGCCTCTGTTTCAGTCTGTTTGCCTCTCTTTAAGTCTGTTTGCCTCTGTTTCATTCTGTTTGCCTCTGTTTCACTCCTTTTGCCTCTGTTTCACTCTTTATGCCTCTGTTTATCTCTGTTTAACTCTGTTTAAGTCTGTTTGCCTCTGTTTGCCTCTGTTTAACCCTGTTTGCTTCTGTTTGCCTCTGTTTGCCTCTGTTTGCTTCTGTTTGCCTCTGTTTAAGTCTGTTTGCCTCTGTTTAAGTCTGTTTGCCTCTGTTTAAGTCTGTTTGCCTCTGTTTCACTCTGTTTGCCCCTGTTTAAGTCTGTTTGCGTCTGTTTCACTCTGTTTGCCTCTGTTTCACTCTGTTTGCCTCTGTTTCACTCTATTTGCCTCTGTTTCACTCTTTTTGCCTCTGTTTGCCTCTGTTTAAGACTGTTTATCTCTGTATATGTCTGTATGCCTCTGTTTCAGTCTGTTTGCCTCTGTTTCAGTCTGTTTGCCTCTGTTTCATTCTGTTTGCCTCTGTTTCACTCTTTTTGCCTCTGATTCACTCTTTATGCCTCTGCTTAACTCTGTTTAAGCCTGTTTGCCTCTGTTTGCCTCTGTTTAACCCTGTTTGCCTCTATTTTCCTCAGTTTAAGTCTGTTTGCCTCTGTTTAAGTCTGTTTGCCTCTGTTTAAGTCTGTTTGCCTCTGTTTAAATCTGTTTGCCTCTGTTTAAGTCTGTTTGCCTCTGTTTCACTCTGTTTGCCTCTGTTTCAATCTGTTTGCCTCTGTTTAATCCTGTTTGCCTTTGTTTGCCTCTGTTTGCCTCTGTTTGCCTCTGTTTGCCTCTGTTTAAGTCTGTTTGCCTCTGTTGAAGTCTGTTTGCCTCTGTTTGCTTCTGTTTGCCTCTGTTTAAGTCTGTTTGCCTCTGTTTCACTCTGTTTGCCCCTGTTTAAGTCTGTTTGCCTCTGTTTCACTCTGTTTGCACCTGTTTCACTCTGTTTGTCTCTGTTTCACTCTGTTTGCCTCTGTTTCACTCTATTTGCCTCTGTTCGCCTCTGTTTCACTCTGTTTGCCTCCGTTTCCCTCTGTTTGCCTCTGTTTGCCTCTGTTTAACCCTGTTTGCTTCTGTTTGCGTCTGTTTCACACTGTTTGCCTCTGTTTAAGTCTGTTTGCCTCTGTTTAAGTCTGTTTGCCTCTGTTTCACTCTGTTTGCCCCTGTTTAAGTCTGTTTGCCTCTGTTTCACTCTGTTTGCCTCTGTTTCACTCTTTTTGTCTCTGTTTCTCTCTGTTTGCCTCTGTTTCACTCTATTTGCCGCTGTTTGCCTCTGTGTAAGTCTGCTTGCCTCCGTTTCCCTCTGTTTGCCTCTGTTTGCCTCTGTTTAAGTCTTTTTGCGTCTTTTTAAGTCTGTTTGCCTCTGTTTCAGTCTGTTTGCCTCTGTTTCATTCTGTTTGCCTCTGTTTCACTCCTTTTGCCTCTGTTTCACTCTTCATGCCTCTGTTTATCTCTGTTTAACTCTGTTTAAGTTTGTTTGCCTCTGTTTGCCTCTGTTTGCCTCTGTTTGCCTCGGTTTGCCTCTTTTTAAGTCTGTTTGCCTCTGTTTAAGTCTGCTTGCCTCTGTTTAAGTCTGTTTGCCTCTGTTTGAGTCTGTTTGCCTCTGTTTCACTCTGCTTGCCTCTGTTTAATCCTGTTTGCCTCTGTTTGCCTCTGTTTGCCTCTGTTTAATTCTGTTTGCCTCTGTTTAACTCTGTATGCCTCTGTTTAAGTCTGTTTGCCTCTGTTTCACTCTGTTTATCTCTGTTTCACGCTGTTTGCCTCTGTTTGACTCTGTTTGCCTCTGTTTCACTCTGTTTGCCTCTGTTTCACTCTTTTTGCCTCTGTTTGCCTCTGTTTAACCCTGTTTGCCTCCGTATGTCTCTGTTTGCCTCTGTTTGCCTCTTTTTAAGTCTGTTTGCCTCTGTTTAAGTCTGTTTGCCTCTGTTTAACTCTCTATGCCTCTGTTTAAGTCTGTTTGCCTCTGTTTAAGCCTGTTTGCCTCTGTTTCAGTCTGTTTGCCTCTGTTTAAGTCTGTTTGCCTCTGTTTCACTCTTTTTGCCTCTGTTTCAGTCTGTTTGCCTCTGTTTAATTCTGTTTGCCTCTGTTTCATTCTGTTTGCCTCTGTTTAAGTCTGTTTGCCTCTGTTTCACTCTGTTTGCCCCTGTTTAAGTCTGTTTGCGTCTGTTTCACTCTGTTTGCCTCTGTTTCACTCTGTTTGCCTCTGTTTCACTCTGTTTGCCTCTGTTTCACTCTATTTGCCTCTGTTTAAGTCTGTTTGCCTCTGTTTAAGACTGATTATCTCTGTTTGCTTCTGTTTGCCTCTGTTTAAGTCTGTTTGCCTCTGTTTCACTCTGTTTGCCCCTGTTTAAGTCTGTTTGCCTCTGTTTCACTCTGTTTGCACCTGTTTCACTCTGTTTGTCTCTGTTTCACTCTGTTTGCCTCTGTTTCACTCTGTTTGCCTCTGTTCGCCTCTGTTTCACTCTGTTTGCCTCCGTTTCCCTCTGTTTGCCTCTGTTTGCCTCTGTTTAACCCTGTTTGCTTCTGTTTGCGTCTGTTTCACACTGTTTGCCTCTGTTGAAGTCTGTTTGCCTCTGTTTAAGTCTGTTTGCCTCTGTTTCACTCTGTTTGCCCCTGTTTAAGCCTGTTTGCCTCTGTTTCACTCTGTTTGCCTCTGTTTCACTCTTTTTGTCTCTGTTTCTCTCTGTTTGCCTCTGTTTCACTCTATTTGCCTCTGTTTGCCTCTGTGTAAGTCTGCTTGCCTCCGTTTCCCTCTGTTTGCCTCTGTTTGCCTCTGTTTAAGTCTGTTTGCCTCTGTTTAAGTCGGTTTGCGTCTTTTTAAGTCTGTTTGCCTCTGATTCAGTCTGTTTGCCTCTGTTTCATTCTGTTTGCCTCTGTTTCACTCCTTTTGCCTCTGTTTCACTCTTCATGCCTCTGTTTATCTCTGTTTAACTCTGTTTAAGTTTGTTTGCCTCTGTTTGCCTCTGTTTGCCTCTGTTTGCCTCGGTTTGCCTCTTTTTAAGTCTGTTTGCCTCTGTTTAAGTCTGTTTGCCTCTGTTTAAGTCTGTTTGCCTCTGTTTGAGTCTGTTTGCCTCTGTTTCACTCTGTTTGCCTCTGTTTAATCCTGTTTGCCTCTGTTTGCCTCTGTTTGCCTCTGTTTAATTCTGTTTGCCTCTGTTTAACTCTCTATGCCTCTGTTTAAGTCTGTTTGCCTCTGTTTCACTCTGTTTATCTCTGTTTCACGCTGTTTGCCTCTGTTTGACTCTGTTTGCCTCTGTTTCACTCTGTTTGCCTCTGTTTCACTCTTTTTGCCTCTGTTTGCCTCTGTTTAACACTGTTTGCCTCCGTATGTCTCTGTTTGCCTCTGTTTGCCTCTTTTTAAGTCTGTTTGCCTCTGTTTAAGTCTGTTTGCCTCTGTTTAAGTCTGTATGCCTCTGTTTAAGTCTGTTTGCCTCTGTTTAAGTCTGTTTGCCTCTGTTTCAGTCTGTTTGCCTCTGTTTAAGTCTGTTTGCCTCTGTTTCACTCTTTTTGCCTCTGTTTCAGTCTGTTTGCCTCTGTTTAATTCTGTTTGCCTCTGTTTCATTCTGTTTGCCTCTGTTTAAGTCTGTTTGCCTCTGTTTCACTCTGTTTGCCTCTGTTTAAGTCTGTTTGCGTCTGTTTCACTCTGTTTGCCTCTGTTTCACTTTGTTTGCCTCTGTTTCACTCTGTTTGCCTCTGTTTCACTCTTTTTGCCTCTGTTTCACTCTTTTTGCCTCTGTTTGCCTCTGTTTAAGACTGTTTATCTCTGTTTAATTCTGTATGCCTCTGTTTCAGACTGTTTGCCTCTGTTTCAGTCTGTTTGCCTCTGTTTCAGTCTGATTGCCTCTGTTTGCCTCTGTTTAAGTCTGTTTGCCTCTGTTTAAGTCGATTTGCGTCTTTTTAAGTCTGTTTGCCTCTGTTTCAGTCTGTTTGCCTCTGTTTCATTCTGTTTGCCTCTGTTTCACTCCATTTGCCTCTGTTTCACTCTTTGTGCCTCTGTTTATCTCTGTTTAACTCTGTTTAAGTTTGTTTGCCTCTGTTTGCCTCTGTTTGCCTCTGTTTGCCTCTGTTTAAATCTGTTTTCATCTGTTTAAGTCTGTTGGCCTCTATTTAAGTCTGTTTGCCTCTCTTTGAGTCTGTTTGCCTCTGTTTCACTCTGTTTGCCTCTGTTTAATCCTGTTTGCCTCTGTTTGCCTCTTTTTGCCTCTGTTTAATTCTGTTTGCCTCTGTTTAAGTCTGTATGCCTCTGTTTAAGTCTGTTTGCCTCTGTTTCACTGTGTTTATCTCTGTTTCACTCTGTTTGCCTCTGTTTCACTCTGTTTGCCTCTGTTTCACTCTTTTTGCCTCTGTTTCACTCTTTTTGCCTCTGTTTGCCTCTGTTTAACCCTGTTTGCCTCCGTATGTCTCTGTTTGCCTCTGTTTGCCTCTTTTTAAGTCTGTTTGCCTCTGTTTAAGTCTGTCTGCCTCTGTTTAAGTCTGTATGCCTCTGTTTCAGTCTGTTTGCCTCTGTTTAAGTCTGTTTGCCTCTGTTTCACTCTTTTTGCCTCTGTTTCAGTCTGTTGGCCTCTGTTTAAGTCTGTTTGCCTCTGTTTCATTCTGTTTGCCTCTGTTTCACTCCTTTTGCCTCTGTTTCACTCTTTATGCCTCTGTTTATCTCTGTTTAACTCTGTTTAAGTCTGTTTGCCTCTGTTTGCCTCTGTTTAACCCTGTTTGCTTCTGTTTGCCTCTGTTTGCATCTGTTTGCTACTGTTTGCATCTGTTTAAGTCTGTTTGCCTCTGTTTAAGTCTGTTTGCCTCTGTTTAAGTCTGTTTGCATCTGTTTCACTCTGTTTGCCCCTTTTTAAGTCTGTTTGCGTCTGTTTCACTCTGTTTGCCTCTGTTTCACTCTGTTTGCCTCTGTTTCACCCTGTTTGCCTCTGTTTCACTCTATTTGCCTCTGTTTCACTCTTTTTGCCTCTGTTTGCCTCTGTTTAAGACTGTTTGACTCTGTTTAAGTCTGTATGTTTCTGTTTCAGTCTGTTTGCCTCTGTTTCAGTCTGTTTGCCTCTCTTTAAGTCTGTTTGCCTCTGTTTCATTCTGTTTGCCTCTGTTTCACTCCTTTTGCCTCTGTTTCACTCTTTATGCCTCTGTTTATCTCTGTTTAACTCTGTTTAAGTCTGTTTGCCTCTGTTTGCCTCTGTTTAACCCTGTTTGCTTCTGTTTGCCTCTGTTTGCCTCTGTTTGCTTCTGTTTGCCTCTGTTTAAGTCTGTTTGCCTCTGTTTAAGTCTGTTTGCCTCTGTTTAAGTCTGTTTGCCTCTGTTTCACTCTGTTTGCCCCTGTTTAAGTCTGTTTGCGTCTGTTTCACTCTGTTTGCCTCTGTTTCACTCTGTTTGCCTCTGTTTCACTCTGTTTGCCTCTGTTTCACTCTTTTTGCCTCTGTTTCACTCTTTTTGCCTCTGTTTGCCTCTGTTTAAGACTGTTTATCTCTGTTTAAGTCTGTATGCCTCTGTTTCAGACTGTTTGCCTCTGTTTCAGTCTGTTTGCCTCTGTTTCAGTCTGATTGCCTCTGTTTAAGTCTGTTTGCCTCTGTTTAAGTCGATTTGTGTCTTTTTAAGTCTGTTTGCCTCTGTTTCAGTCTGTTTGCCTCTGTTTCATTCTGTTTGCCTCTGTTTCACTCCATTTGCCTCTGTTTCACTCTTTGTGCCTCTGTTTATCTCTGTTTAACTCTGTTTAAGTTTGTTTGCCTCTGTTTGCCTCTGTTTGCCTCTGTTTGCCTCTGTTTGCCTCTGTTTAAGTCTGTTTGCCTCTGTTTAAGTCTGTTGGCCTCTATTTAAGTCTGTTTGCCTCTGTTTGAGTCTGTTTGCCTCTGTTTCACTCTGTTTGCCTCTGTTTAATCCTGTTTGCCTCTGTTTGCCTCTTTTTGCCTCTGTTTAATTCTGTTTGCCTCTGTTTAACTCTGTATGCCTCTGTTTAAGTCTGTTTGCCTCTGTTTCACTGTGTTTATCTCTGTTTCACTCTGTTTGCCTCTGTTTCACTCTGTTTGACTCTGTTTCACTCTTTTTGCCTCTGTTTCACTCTTTTTGCCTCTGTTTGCCTCTGTTTAACCCTGTTTGCCTCCGTATGTCTCTGTTTGCCTCTGTTTGCCTCTTTTTAAGTCTGTTTGCCTCTGTTTAAGTCTGTCTGCCTCTGTTTAAGTCTGTATGCCTCTGTTTCAGTCTGTTTGCCTCTGTTTAAGTCTGTTTGCCTCTGTTTCACTCTTTTTGCCTCTGTTTCAGTCTGTTTGCCTCTGTTTAAGTCTGTTTGCCTCTGTTTCATTCTGTTTGCCTCTGTTTCACTCCTTTTGCCTCTGTTTCACTCTTTATGCCTCTGTTTATCTCTGTTTAACTCTGTTTAAGTCTGTTTGCCTCTGTTTGCCTCTGTTTAACCCTGTTTGCTTCTGTTTGCCTCTGTTTGCCTCTGTTTGCTACTGTTTGCATCTGTTTAAGTCTGTTTGCCTCTGTTTAAGTCTGTTTGCCTCTGTTTAAGTCTGTTTGCCTCTGTTTCACTCTGTTTGCCCCTGTTTAAGTCTGTTTGCGTCTGTTTCACTCTGTTTGCCTCTGTTTCACTCTGTTTGCCTCTGTTTCACCCTGTTTGCCTCTGTTTCACTCTATTTGCCTCTGTTTCACTCTTTTTGCCTCTGTTTGCCTCTGCTTAAGAATGTTTGACTCTGTTTAAGTCTGTATGTTTCTGTTTCAGTCTGTTTGCCTCTGTTTCAGTCTGTTTGCCTCTCTTTAAGTCTGTTTGCCTCTGTTTCATTCTGTTTGCCTCTGTTTCACTCCTTTTGCCTCTGTTTCACTCTTTATGCCTCTGTTTATCTCTGTTTAACTCTGTTTAAGTCTGTTTGCCTCTGTTTGCCTCTGTTTAACCCTGTTTGCTTCTGTTTGCCTCTGTTTGCCTCTGTTTGCTTCTGTTTGCCTCTGTTTAAGTCTGTTTGCCTCTGTTTAAGTCTGTTTGCCTCTGTTTAAGTCTGTTTGCCTCTGTTTCACTCTGTTTGCCCCTGTTTAAGTCTGTTTGCGTCTGTTTCACTCTGTTTGCCTCTGTTTCACTCTTTTTGCCTCTGATTCACTCTTTATGCCTCTGCTTAACTCTGTTTAAGTCTGTTTGCCTCTGTTTGCCTCTGTTTAACCCTGTTTGCCTCTGTTTGCCTCTGTTTAAGTCTGTTTGCCTCTGTTTAAGTCTGTTTGCCTCTGTTTAAGTCTGTTTGCCTCTGTTTAAATCTGTTTGCCTCTGTTTAAGTCTGTTTGCCTCTGTTTCACTCTGTTTGCCTCTGTTTCAATCTGTTTGCCTCTGTTTAATCCTGTTTGCCTTTGTTTGCCTCTGTTTGCCTCTGTTTGCCTCTGTTTGCCTCTGTTTGCCTCTGTTTAAGTCTGTTTGCCTCTGTTTAAGTCTGTTTGCCTCTGTTTGCTTCTGTTTGCCTCTGTTTAAGTCTGTTTGCCTCTGTTTCACTCTGTTTGCCCCTGTTTAAGTCTGTTTGCCTCTGTTTCACTCTGTTTGCACCTGTTTCACTCTGTTTGTCTCTGTTTCACTCTGTTTGCCTCTGTTTCACTCTATTTGCCTCTGTTCGCCTCTGTTTCACTCTGTTTGCCTCCGTTTCCCTCTGTTTGCCTCTGTTTGCCTCTGTTTAACCCTGTTTGCTTCTGTTTGCGTCTGTTTCACACTGTTTGCCTCTGTTTAAGTCTGTTTGCCTCTGTTTAAGTCTGTTTGCCTCTGTTTCACTCTGTTTGCCCCTGTTTAAGTCTGTTTGCCTCTGTTTCACTCCGTTTGCCTCTGTTTCACTCTTTTTGTCTCTGTTTCTCTCTGTTTGACTCTGTTTCACTCTATTTGCCTCTGTTTGCCTCTGTGTAAGTCTGCTTGCCTCCGTTTCCCTCTGTTTGCCTCTGTTTGCCTCTGTTTAAGTCTGTTTGCCTCTGTTTAAGTCGGTTTGCGTCTTTTTAAGTCTGTTTGCCTCTGTTTCAGTCTGTTTGCCTCTGTTTAATTCTGTTTGCCTCTGTTTCATTCTGTTTGCCTCTGTTTAAGTCTGTTTGCCTCTGTTTCACTCTGTTTGCCCCTGTTTAAGTCTGTTTGCGTCTGTTTCACTCTGTTTGCCTCTTTTTCACTCTGTTTGCCTCTGTTTCACTCTGTTTGCCTCTGTTTCACTCTTTTTGCCTCTGTTTCACTCTTTTTGCCTCTGTTTGCCTCTGTTTAAGACTGTTTATCTCTGTTTAAGTCTGTATGCCTCTGTTTCAGCCTGTTTGCCTCTGTTTCAGTCTGTTTGCCTCTGTTTCAGTCTGACTGCCTCTGTTTGCCTCTGTTTAAGTCTGTTTGCCTCTGTTTAAGTCGATTTGCGTCTTTTTAAGTCTGTTTGCCTCTGTTTCAGTCTGTTTGCCTCTGTTTCATTCTGTTTGCCTCTGTTTCACTCCATTTGCCTCTGTTTCACTCTTTGTGCCTCTGTTTATCTCTGTTTAACTCTGTTTAAGTTTGTTTGCCTCTGTTTGCCTCTGTTTGCCTCTGTTTGCCTCTGTTTAAGTCTGTTTGCCTCTGTTTAAGTCTGTTTGCCTCTATTTAAGTCTGTTTGCCTCTGTTTGAGTCTGTTTGCCTCTGTTTCACTCTGTTTGCCTCTGTTTAATCCTGTTTGCCTCTGTTTGCCTCTGTTTGCCTCTGTTTAATTCTGTTTGCCTCTGTTTAACTCTGTATGCCTCTGTTTAAGTCTGTTTGCCTCTGTTTCACTGTGTTTATCTCTGTTTCACTCTGTTTGCCTGTTTCACTCTGTTTGCCTCTGTTTCACTCTGTTTGCCTCTGTTTCACTCTTTTTGCCTCTGTTTGCCTCTGTTTAACCCTGTTTGCCTCCGTATGTCTCTGTTTGCCTCTGTTTGCCTCTTTTTAAGTCTGTTTGCCTCTGTTTAAGTCTGTTTGCCTCTGTTTAAGTCTGTATGCCTCTCTTTCAGTCTGTTTGCCTCTGTTTAAGTCTGTTTGCCTCTGTTTCACTCTTTTTGCCTCTGTTTCTGTCTGTTTGCCTCTGTTTAAGTCTGTTTGCCTCTGTTTCATTCTGTTTGCCTCTGTTTCACTCCTTTTGCCTCTGTTTCACTCTTTATGCCTCTGTTTATCTCTGTTTAACTCTGTTTAAGTCTGTTTGCCTCTGTTTAAGTCTGTTTGCCTCTGTTTAAGTCTGTTTGCCTCTGTTTCACTCTGTTTGCCCCTGTTTAAGTCTGTTTGCGTCTGTTTCAATCTGTTTGCCTCTGTTTCACTCTGTTTGCCTCTGTTTCACTCTGTTTGCCTCTGTTTCACTCTATTTGCCTCTGTTTCACTCTTTTTGCCTCTGTTTGCCTCTGTTTAAGACTGTTTATCTCTGTTTAATTCTGTATGCCTCTGTCTCAGTCTGTTTGCCTCTGTTTCAGTCTGTTTGCCTCTGTTTCATTCTGTTTGCCTCTGTTTCACTCTTTTTGCCTCTGATTCACTCTTTATGCCTCTGCTTAACTCTGTTTAAGTCTGTTTGCCTCTGTTTGCCTCTGTTTAACCCTGTTTGCCTCTGTTTGCCTCTGTTTAAGTCTGTTTGCCTCTGTTTAAGTCTGTTTGCCTCTGTTTAAGTCTGTTTGCCTCTGTTTAAATCTGTTTGCCTCTGTTTAAGTCTGTTTGCCTCTGTTTCACTCTGTTTGCCTCTGTTTCAATCTGTTTGCCTCTGTTTAATCCTGTTTGCCTTTGTTTGCCTCTGTTTGCCTCTGTTTGCCTCTGTTTGCCTCTGTTTGCCTCTGTTTAAGTCTGTTTGCCTCTGTTTAAGTCTGTTTGCCTCTGTTTGCTTCTGTTTGCCTCTGTTTAAGTCTGTTTGCCTCTGTTTCACTCTGTTTGCCCCTGTTTAAGTCTGTTTGCCTCTGTTTCACTCTGTTTGCACCTGTTTCACTCTGTTTGTCTCTGTTTCACTCTGTTTGCCTCTGTTTCACTCTATTTGCCTCTGTTCGCCTCTGTTTCACTCTGTTTGCCTCCGTTTCCCTCTGTTTGCCTCTGTTTGCCTCTGTTTAACCCTGTTTGCTTCTGTTTGCGTCTGTTTCACACTGTTTGCCTCTGTTTAAGTCTGTTTGCCTCTGTTTAAGTCTGTTTGCCTCTGTTTCACTCTGTTTGCCCCTGTTTAAGTCTGTTTGCCTCTGTTTCACTCCGTTTGCCTCTGTTTCACTCTTTTTGTCTCTGTTTCTCTCTGTTTGACTCTGTTTCACTCTATTTGCCTCTGTTTGCCTCTGTGTAAGTCTGCTTGCCTCCGTTTCCCTCTGTTTGCCTCTGTTTGCCTCTGTTTAAGTCTGTTTGCCTCTGTTTAAGTCGGTTTGCGTCTTTTTAAGTCTGTTTGCCTCTGTTTCAGTCTGTTTGCCTCTGTTTAATTCTGTTTGCCTCTGTTTCATTCTGTTTGCCTCTGTTTAAGTCTGTTTGCCTCTGTTTCACTCTGTTTGCCCCTGTTTAAGTCTGTTTGCGTCTGTTTCACTCTGTTTGCCTCTTTTTCACTCTGTTTGCCTCTGTTTCACTCTGTTTGCCTCTGTTTCACTCTTTTTGCCTCTGTTTCACTCTTTTTGCCTCTGTTTGCCTCTGTTTAAGACTGTTTATCTCTGTTTAAGTCTGTATGCCTCTGTTTCAGCCTGTTTGCCTCTGTTTCAGTCTGTTTGCCTCTGTTTCAGTCTGACTGCCTCTGTTTGCCTCTGTTTAAGTCTGTTTGCCTCTGTTTAAGTCGATTTGCGTCTTTTTAAGTCTGTTTGCCTCTGTTTCAGTCTGTTTGCCTCTGTTTCATTCTGTTTGCCTCTGTTTCACTCCATTTGCCTCTGTTTCACTCTTTGTGCCTCTGTTTATCTCTGTTTAACTCTGTTTAAGTTTGTTTGCCTCTGTTTGCCTCTGTTTGCCTCTGTTTGCCTCTGTTTAAGTCTGTTTGCCTCTGTTTAAGTCTGTTTGCCTCTATTTAAGTCTGTTTGCCTCTGTTTGAGTCTGTTTGCCTCTGTTTCACTCTGTTTGCCTCTGTTTAATCCTGTTTGCCTCTGTTTGCCTCTGTTTGCCTCTGTTTAATTCTGTTTGCCTCTGTTTAACTCTGTATGCCTCTGTTTAAGTCTGTTTGCCTCTGTTTCACTGTGTTTATCTCTGTTTCACTCTGTTTGCCTGTTTCACTCTGTTTGCCTCTGTTTCACTCTGTTTGCCTCTGTTTCACTCTTTTTGCCTCTGTTTGCCTCTGTTTAACCCTGTTTGCCTCCGTATGTCTCTGTTTGCCTCTGTTTGCCTCTTTTTAAGTCTGTTTGCCTCTGTTTAAGTCTGTTTGCCTCTGTTTAAGTCTGTATGCCTCTCTTTCAGTCTGTTTGCCTCTGTTTAAGTCTGTTTGCCTCTGTTTCACTCTTTTTGCCTCTGTTTCAGTCTGTTTGCCTCTGTTTAAGTCTGTTTGCCTCTGTTTCATTCTGTTTGCCTCTGTTTCACTCCTTTTGCCTCTGTTTCACTCTTTATGCCTCTGTTTATCTCTGTTTAACTCTGTTTAAGTCTGTTTGCCTCTGTTTGCCTCTGTTTAACCCTGTTTGCTTCTGTTTGCCTCTGTTTGCCTCTGTTTGCTACTGTTTGCATCTGTTTAAGTCTGTTTGCCTCTGTTTAAGTCTGTTTGCCTCTGTTTAAGTCTGTTTGCCTCTGTTTCACTCTGTTTGCCCCTGTTTAAGTCTGTTTGCGTCTGTTTCACTCTGTTTGCCTCTGTTTCACTCTGTTTGCCTGTGTTTCACTCTGTTTGCCTCTGTTTCACTCTATTTGCCTCTGTTTCACTCTTTTTGCCTCTGTTTGCCTCTGTTTAAGACTGTTTGACTCTGTTTAAGTCTGTATGTTTCTGTTTCAGTCTGTTTGCCTCTGTTTCAGTCTGTTTGCCTCTCTTTAAGTCTGTTTGCCTCTGTTTCATTCTGTTTGCCTCTGTTTCACTCCTTTTGCCTCTGTTTCACTCTTTATGCCTCTGTTTATCTCTGTTTAACTCTGTTTAAGTCTGTTTGCCTCTGTTTGCCTCTGTTTAACCCTGTTTGCTTCTGTTTGCCTCTGTTTGCCTCTGTTTGCTTCTGTTTGCCTCTGTTTAAGTCTGTTTGCCTCTGTTTAAGTCTGTTTGCCTCTGTTTAAGTCTGTTTGCCTCTGTTTCACTCTGTTTGCCCCTGTTTAAGTCTGTTTGCGTCTGTTTCACTCTGTTTGCCTCTGTTTCACTCTGTTTGCCTCTGTTTCACTCTATTTGCCTCTGTTTCACTCTTTTTGCCTCTGTTTGCCTCTGTTTAAGACTGTTTATCTCTGTATATGTCTGTATGCCTCTGTTTCAGTCTGTTTGCCTCTGTTTCAGTCTGTTTGCCTCTGTTTCATTCTGTTTGCCTCTGTTTCACTCTTTTTGCCTCTGATTCACTCTTTATGCCTCTGCTTAACTCTGTTTAAGCCTGTTTGCCTCTGTTTGCCTCTGTTTAACCCTGTTTGCCTCTATTTTCCTCAGTTTAAGTCTGTTTGCCTCTGTTTAAGTCTGTTTGCCTCTGTTTAAGTCTGTTTGCCTCTGTTTAAATCTGTTTGCCTCTGTTTAAGTCTGTTTGCCTCTGTTTCACTCTGTTTGCCTCTGTTTCAATCTGTTTGCCTCTGTTTAATCCTGTTTGCCTTTGTTTGCCTCTGTTTGCCTCTGTTTGCCTCTGTTTGCCTCTGTTTAAGTCTGTTTGCCTCTGTTGAAGTCTGTTTGCCTCTGTTTGCTTCTGTTTGCCTCTGTTTAAGTCTGTTTGCCTCTGTTTCACTCTGTTTGCCCCTGTTTAAGTCTGTTTGCCTCTGTTTCACTCTGTTTGCACCTGTTTCACTCTGTTTGTCTCTGTTTCACTCTGTTTGCCTCTGTTTCACTCTATTTGCCTCTGTTCGCCTCTGTTTCACTCTGTTTGCCTCCGTTTCCCTCTGTTTGCCTCTGTTTGCCTCTGTTTAACCCTGTTTGCTTCTGTTTGCGTCTGTTTCACACTGTTTGCCTCTGTTTAAGTCTGTTTGCCTCTGTTTAAGTCTGTTTGCCTCTGTTTCACTCTGTTTGCCCCTGTTTAAGTCTGTTTGCCTCTGTTTCACTCTGTTTGCCTCTGTTTCACTCTTTTTGTCTCTGTTTCTCTCTGTTTGCCTCTGTTTCACTCTATTTGCCGCTGTTTGCCTCTGTGTAAGTCTGCTTGCCTCCGTTTCCCTCTGTTTGCCTCTGTTTGCCTCTGTTTAAGTCTTTTTGCGTCTTTTTAAGTCTGTTTGCCTCTGTTTCAGTCTGTTTGCCTCTGTTTCATTCTGTTTGCCTCTGTTTCACTCCTTTTGCCTCTGTTTCACTCTTCATGCCTCTGTTTATCTCTGTTTAACTCTGTTTAAGTTTGTTTGCCTCTGTTTGCCTCTGTTTGCCTCTGTTTGCCTCGGTTTGCCTCTTTTTAAGTCTGTTTGCCTCTGTTTAAGTCTGCTTGCCTCTGTTTAAGTCTGTTTGCCTCTGTTTGTGTCTGTTTGCCTCTGTTTCACTCTGCTTGCCTCTGTTTAATCCTGTTTGCCTCTGTTTGCCTCTGTTTGCCTCTGTTTAATTCTGTTTGCCTCTGTTTAACTCTGTATGCCTCTGTTTAAGTCTGTTTGCCTCTGTTTCACTCTGTTTATCTCTGTTTCACGCTGTTTGCCTCTGTTTGACTCTGTTTGCCTCTGTTTCACTCTGTTTGCCTCTGTTTCACTCTTTTTGCCTCTGTTTGCCTCTGTTTAACCCTGTTTGCCTCCGTATGTCTCTGTTTGCCTCTGTTTGCCTCTTTTTAAGTCTGTTTGCCTCTGTTTAAGTCTGTTTGCCTCTGTTTAACTCTCTATGCCTCTGTTTAAGTCTGTTTGCCTCTGTTTAAGCCTGTTTGCCTCTGTTTCAGTCTGTTTGCCTCTGTTTAAGTCTGTTTGCCTCTGTTTCACTCTTTTTGCCTCTGTTTCAGTCTGTTTGCCTCTGTTTAATTCTGTTTGCCTCTGTTTCATTCTGTTTGCCTCTGTTTAAGTCTGTTTGCCTCTGTTTCACTCTGTTTGCCCCTGTTTAAGTCTGTTTGCGTCTGTTTCACTCTGTTTGCCTCTGTTTCACTCTGTTTGCCTCTGTTTCACTCTGTTTGCCTCTGTTTCACTCTATTTGCCTCTGTTTAAGTCTGTTTGCCTCTGTTTAAGACTGATTATCTCTGTTTGCTTCTGTTTGCCTCTGTTTAAGTCTGTTTGCCTCTGTTTCACTCTGTTTGCCCCTGTTTAAGTCTGTTTGCCTCTGTTTCACTCTGTTTGCACCTGTTTCACTCTGTTTGTCTCTGTTTCACTCTGTTTGCCTCTGTTTCACTCTGTTTGCCTCTGTTCGCCTCTGTTTCACTCTGTTTGCCTCCGTTTCCCTCTGTTTGCCTCTGTTTGCCTCTGTTTAACCCTGTTTGCTTCTGTTTGCGTCTGTTTCACACTGTTTGCCTCTGTTGAAGTCTGTTTGCCTCTGTTTAAGTCTGTTTGCCTCTGTTTCACTCTGTTTGCCCCTGTTTAAGCCTGTTTGCCTCTGTTTCACTCTGTTTGCCTCTGTTTCACTCTTTTTGTCTCTGTTTCTCTCTGTTTGCCTCTGTTTCACTCTATTTGCCTCTGTTTGCCTCTGTGTAAGTCTGCTTGCCTCCGTTTCCCTCTGTTTGCCTCTGTTTGCCTCTGTTTAAGTCTGTTTGCCTCTGTTTAAGTCGGTTTGCGTCTTTTTAAGTCTGTTTGCCTCTGATTCAGTCTGTTTGCCTCTGTTTCATTCTGTTTGCCTCTGTTTCACTCCTTTTGCCTCTGTTTCACTCTTCATGCCTCTGTTTATCTCTGTTTAACTCTGTTTAAGTTTGTTTGCCTCTGTTTGCCTCTGTTTGCCTCTGTTTGCCTCGGTTTGCCTCTTTTTAAGTCTGTTTGCCTCTGTTTAAGTCTGTTTGCCTCTGTTTAAGTCTGTTTGCCTCTGTTTGAGTCTGTTTGCCTCTGTTTCACTCTGTTTGCCTCTGTTTAATCCTGTTTGCCTCTGTTTGCCTCTGTTTGCCTCTGTTTAATTCTGTTTTGCCTCTGTTTAACTCTCTATGCCTCTGTTTAAGTCTGTTTGCCTCTGTTTCACTCTGTTTATCTCTGTTTCACGCTGTTTGCCTCTGTTTGACTCTGTTTGCCTCTGTTTCACTCTGTTTGCCTCTGTTTCACTCTTTTTGCCTCTGTTTGCCTCTGTTTAACACTGTTTGCCTCCGTATGTCTCTGTTTGCCTCTGTTTGCCTCTTTTTAAGTCTGTTTGCCTCTGTTTAAGTCTGTTTGCCTCTGTTTAAGTCTGTATGCCTCTGTTTAAGTCTGTTTGCCTCTGTTTAAGTCTGTTTGCCTCTGTTTCAGTCTGTTTGCCTCTGTTTAAGTCTGTTTGCCTCTGTTTCACTCTTTTTTGCCTCTGTTTCAGTCTGTTTGCCTCTGTTTAATTCTGTTTGCCTCTGTTTCATTCTGTTTGCCTCTGTTTAAGTCTGTTTGCCTCTGTTTCACTCTGTTTGCCTCTGTTTAAGTCTGTTTGCGTCTGTTTCACTCTGTTTGCCTCT
Source organism: Isurus oxyrinchus (assembly GCA_026770705.1). NCBI lineage: Eukaryota > Metazoa > Chordata > Chondrichthyes > Lamniformes > Lamnidae > Isurus > Isurus oxyrinchus. The sequence goes on from JANJGN010004674.1 coordinate 30,395, forward strand.
GTTTCACTTTGTTTGCCTCTGTTTCACTCTGTTTGCCTCTGTTTCACTCTTTTTGCCTCTGTTTCACTCTTTTTGCCTCTGTTTGCCTCTGTTTAAGACTGTTTATCTCTGTTTAATTCTGTATGCCTCTGTTTCAGACTGTTTGCCTCTGTTTCAGTCTGTTTGCCTCTGTTTCAGTCTGATTGCCTCTGTTTGCCTCTGTTTAAGTCTGTTTGCCTCTGTTTAAGTCGATTTGCGTCTTTTTAAGTCTGTTTGCCTCTGTTTCAGTCTGTTTGCCTCTGTTTCATTCTGTTTGCCTCTGTTTCACTCCATTTGCCTCTGTTTCACTCTTTGTGCCTCTGTTTATCTCTGTTTAACTCTGTTTAAGTTTGTTTGCCTCTGTTTGCCTCTGTTTGCCTCTGTTTGCCTCTGTTTAAATCTGTTTTCCTCTGTTTAAGTCTGTTGGCCTCTATTTAAGTCTGTTTGCCTCTCTTTGAGTCTGTTTGCCTCTGTTTCACTCTGTTTGCCTCTGTTTAATCCTGTTTGCCTCTGTTTGCCTCTTTTTGCCTCTGTTTAATTCTGTTTGCCTCTGTTTAAGTCTGTATGCCTCTGTTTAAGTCTGTTTGCCTCTGTTTCACTGTGTTTATCTCTGTTTCACTCTGTTTGCCTCTGTTTCACTCTGTTTGCCTCTGTTTCACTCTTTTTGCCTCTGTTTCACTCTTTTTGCCTCTGTTTGCCTCTGTTTAACCCTGTTTGC
>JANJGN010004675.1:0-31129 GCA_026770705.1 Isurus oxyrinchus
AAGTAACAGCAGAATAACAGCACAGTGACAACACAATAACAGCACAGTAACAGCCCAGTGACAGCACTGAGACAGCACAGTAACAGCACAATAACAGCAGAGTAACAGCACAATAACAGCACAATAACAACACAACAACAGCACAATAACAGCACAATAACAACACAATAACAGCACAATAACAACACATTAACTGCACAATAACAGCAGAGTAACAGCACAGTGACCGTACAATAACAGCACAATAACAGCACAATAACAGCACAATAACAGCACAATAACAGCACAGTAACGGAACAGTGACAGCACAGTGACAGCACAATATAGCATAGTAACAGCACAATAACTACACAGTAACAGCACAGTGACAGCAGAACAAAAGCACAGTAACATCATAATAACAGCCCAGTAACAGCACAATAACAGGACAATAACAGCACAGTGACAGCACAATAACAGCACAGTAACAGCACAATAACAGCACAATAACAGCACAATAACAGCACAGTAACAGCACAATAACAGCACAATAACAGCACAGTAACAGCACAATAACAGCACAATAACAGCACAGTAACAGCACAGTAACAGCACAGTGACAGCACAATAATAGCACAGTGACAGCACAGTAACAGCACAATAACAGCACAGTAACAGCAGTGACAGCACAGTAACAGCACAATAACAGCAGAATGAAAGCACATTAACAGCACAATAACAGCACAGTAACAGCACAATAACAGCACAACAACAACACAATAACAGCACAATAACAGCACAGTAACAGCACAGTAACAGCACAATAACAGCAGTGACAGCACAGTAACAGCACAATAACAGCACAATGAAAGCACAATAACAGCACAATAACAGCACAGTAACAGCACAGTAACAGCACAGTTACAGCACAATAACAGCTCAGTAACAGCACAGTGACAGCACAGTTACAGCACAATAAAAGCACTGTGACAGTACAGAGACAGCAAAGTAACAGCACAGTAACCACAGAATAACAGCACAATAACAGCACAATAACAGCACAGTGACAGCACAGTGACAGCACAGTGAAAGCAAAGTAACGGCACAGTAACAGCACAGTGAAAGCACAATAACAGCACAATAACAGCACAATAACAGCACAGTAACGGAACAGTGACAGCACAGTGACAGCACAATATAGCATAGTAACAGCACAATAACTACACAGTAACAGCACAGTGACAGCAGAACAAAAGCACAGTAACATCATAATAACAGCCCAGTAACAGCACAATAACAGGACAATAACAGCACAGTGACAGCACAATAACAGCACAGTAACAGCACAATAACAGCACAATAACAGCACAATAACAGCACAGTAACAGCACAATAACAGCACAATAACAGCACAGTAACAGCACAATAACAGCACAATAACAGCACAGTAACAGCACAGTAACAGCACAGTGACAGCACAATAATAGCACAGTGACAGCACAGTAACAGCACAATAACAGCACAGTAACAGCAGTGACAGCACAGTAACAGCACAATAACAGCAGAATGAAAGCACATTAACAGCACAATAACAGCACAGTAACAGCACAATAACAGCACAACAACAACACAATAACAGCACAATAACAGCACAGTAACAGCACAGTAACAGCACAATAACAGCAGTGACAGCACAGTAACAGCACAATAACAGCACAATGAAAGCACAATAACAGCACAATAACAGCACAGTAACAGCACAGTAACAGCACAGTTACAGCACAATAACAGCTCAGTAACAGCACAGTGACAGCACAGTTACAGCACAATAAAAGCACTGTGACAGTACAGAGACAGCAAAGTAACAGCACAGTAACCACAGAATAACAGCACAATAACAGCACAATAACAGCACAGTGACAGCACAATGACAGCACAGTGAAAGCAAAGTAACGGCACAGTAACAGCACAGTGAAAGCACAATAACAGCACAGTAACAGCACAATAACAGCACAGTAACGGAACAGGGAAAGCACAGTGACAGCACAATATAGCATAGTAACAGCACAATAACTACACAGTAACAGCACAATAACAGCACAGTGACTGCACAATAATAGCACAGTGACAGCACAGTAACTGCACAATAACAGCACAGTAACAGCAGAACAAAAGCACAGTAACATCATAATAACAGCAAAGTAACAGCACAATAACAGGACAATAACAGCACAGTGACAGCACAATAACAGCACAGTAACAGCACAATAACAGCACAATAACAGCACAATAACAGCACAGTAACAGCACAATAACAGCACAATAACAGCACAGTAACAGCACAATAACAGCACAATAACAGTACAGTAACAGCACAGTAACAGCACAGTAACAGCACAGTGACAGCACAATAATAGCACAGTGACAGCACAGTGACAGCACAGTAACAGCACAATAACAGCACAATAACAGCACAATAACAACACAGTAACGGAACAATAACAGCACAGTGAAAGCACATTAACAGCACAATAACAGCACAGTAACAGCACAATAACAGCACAACAACAACACAATAACAGCACAATAACAGCACAGTAACAGCACAGTAACAGCACAGTTACAGCACAATAACAGCTCAGTAACAGCACAGTGACAGCACAGTAACAGCACAATAACAGCACAATAACAGCACAATAACAACACAGTAACGGAACAATAACAGCACAGTGAAAGCACAATAACAGCACAATAACAGCAAAACAACAGCACAGTAACTGCACTACAGCACAGTGACAGCACAGTAACACCACAGGAACAGCATTGTGAGAGCACAGTAACAGCACAATAACAACACAGTGACAGCAAAGTAAGAGCACAGTAACAGCACAGTGACAGCACAGTGAAAGCACAGTAACAGCACAGTAACAGCACAGTAACAGCACAGTTACAGCACAATAACAGCACAGTAACAGCACAATAACAGCACAATAACAGCACAGTAACAGCACAGTAACAGCACAGTGACAGCACAATAACACCACAGTAACAACACAGTGACAGCACAATGAAAGCACAGTGACAGTAAAGTGACAGCACAATAACAGCACAGTAACAGCACAGAAATATCACAGTGACAAAACAGCAACAGCAGAATAACAGCACAATAACAGCACAGTAACAGCACAATAACAGCACAGTAACAGCACAATAACAGCACAACAACAACACAATAACAGCACAATAACAGCACAGTAACAGCACAGTAACAGCACAGTTACAGCACAATAACAGCTCAGTAACAGCACAGTAACAGCACAGTAACAGCACAATGACAGAAAAATAACAGTAAAATAACAGCACAGTGACGGCACAATAACTGCACAATAACAGAAAAATAACAGCAAAAATAACAGCACAGAAACACCACAGTAACAGCACAATAACAGCACAATAACAGCACAATAACAGCACAGTGAAAGCACAATAACAGCACAGTTACAGCACAATAAAAGCACTGTGACAGTACAGAGACAGCAAAGTAACAGCAGAATAAAAGCACAGTGACATCACAATAACAGCACAGTAACAGCCCAGTGAAAGCACAGAGACAGCAGAGTAACAGCACAGTGACAGCACAGTAATGGAACAGTAACAGCACAGTGACAGCACAGTGAAAGCAAAGTAACGGCACAGTAACAGCACAGTGAAAGCACAATAACAGCACAATAACAGCACAGTAACAGCACAATGACTGCACAGTAACAGCACAATAACAGCACAGTAACAGCACAGTGACAGCACAATAATAGCATAATAACAGCACAATAAATGCAAAGTAACAGCACAGTAACAGCACAATAACTGCACAGTAACAGCACAGTAACAGCACAATAACAGCACAGTAACACCACAATAACAGCAAAATAACAGCACAATGACAGCACAGTAACAGCACAATAACAGCAAAATAACAGCACAGTAACTGCACAATAACAACACAATAACAGCACAGTGACAGCACAATAACAGCACAGTAACTGCACAATAACAGCACAGTAACTGCACAATAACAGCACAATAACAGCACAGTAACAGCAATGTAACAGCACAATAACAGCTCATTGACAGCACATTTACAGAACAATTACAGCACAATGACTGCACAATAACAGCATATTAACAGCACAGTAACAGCACCGTAACTGCAAAATAGCAGTACAGTGACAGCACAAAAAGAGCACAGTAACAGCACAGTAACACCACAGTAAGAGCCCTGTGACAGCACAGTGACAGCACAATAACAGCAGAGTAACATCACATTTACAGAACAATTACAGCACAGTGACAGCAAAGATACAGCACAATAACAGCACAGTGACAGCACAATAACAGTACAGTAACAGCACAGAGACAGCACAGTGAAAGCACAGAGACAGCAGAGTAACAGCACAGTGACAGCACAGTAACAGCAAAGTAACTGCACAGTAACAGTACAGAAACAGCAGAATAACACCACAGTAACAGCACAATAACAGCACAATAACAGAAAAATAACAGCACAATAACAGCACAATAACAGCAAAATAAAAGCACAGTCACCGCAAAGTAACATCACAATAACAGCACAGAGACAGCAGAGTAACAGCAAAGTAACTGCACAGTAACATCACAGTAACAGCACAGTGACAGCACAGTAACAGCAAAGTAACTGCACAGTAACAGTACAGAAACAGCAGAATAACACCACAGTGACAGCACAATAACAGCAGGGTAACAGCACAATAACAGCACAATAACAACACAATAACAGCACAATGAGAGCAAAATAACAGCACTGTAACAGCACAATAAAAGCACTGTGACAGGACAGAGACAGCAAAGTAACAGCAGAATAACAGCACAGTGACAACACAATAACAGCACAGTAACAGCCCAGTGACAGCACTGAGACAGCACAGTAACAGCACAATAACAGCAGAGTAACAGCACAATAACAGCACAATAACAACACAACAACAGCACAATAACAGCACAATAACAACACAATAACAGCACAATAACAACACATTAACTGCACAATAACAGCAGAGTAACAGCACAGTGACCGTACAATAACAGCACAATAACAGCACAATAACAGCATAATAACAGCACAGTAACTGCACAATAACAGCACAATAACAGCACAATAACAGCACAATAACAGCACAATAACAACACAATAACAGCACAATAACAGCACATTAACTGCACAATAACAGCACAATAACAGCACAATAATAGCACAATAACAGCACAGTAACAGCACAGTGACCGTACAATAACAGCACAATAACAGCACAGTAACACCACAACAACAGCACAATAACTGCACAATAACAGCACAATAACAGCACAGTAACACCACAATAACAGGACAATAACAGCACAATAACAGCACAATAACAGCACATTAACTGCACAATAACAGCACAATAACAGCACAATAACAGCACAATAACAGCACAGTAACAGCACAGGAACAGCACAATAACTGCACAATAACAACACAATAACAGCACAATAACAGCACATTAACTGCACAATAACAGCACAATAACAGCACAATAACAGCACAATAACAGCACAGTAACAGCACAGTAACAGCACAATAACTGCACAATAACAGCACAATAACAACACAATAACAGCACAATAACACCACAATAACAGCACAGTAACTGCACAATAACAGCACAATGACAGCACAATAACAGCACAGTAACAGCAATGTAACAGCACAATAACAGTTCATTGACAGCACATTTACAGAACAATTACAGCACAATGACTGCACAATAACAGCATATTAACAGCACAGTAACAGCAGCGTAACTGCAAAATAGCAGTAAAGTGACCGCACAATAAGAGCACAGTAACAGCACAGTAACACCACAGTAAGAGCCCTGTGACAGCACAGTGACAGCACAATAACAACATAGTGACAGCATAATAACAGCAAAGATACAGCACAATAACAGCACATTAACAGCACAGTAACAGCACAATAAGAGCACAATAACTGCACAGTAACAGCACAGTAACAGCACAATAACAGCACAGTAACAGCACAATAACAGCACAACAACAACACAATAACAGCACAATAACAGCACAGTAACAGCACAGTAACAGCACAGTTACAGCACAATAATAGCTCAGTAACAGCACAGTGACAGCACAGTTACAGCACAATAAAAGCACTGTGACAGTACAGAGACAGCAAAGTAACAGCACAGTAACCACAGAATAACAGCACAATAACAGCACAATAACAGCACAGTGAGAGCACAGTGACAGCACAGTGAAAGCAAAGTAACGGCACAGTAACAGCACAGTGAAAGCACAATAACAGCACAATAACAGCACAATAACAGCACAGTAACGGAACAGTGACAGCACAGTGACAGCACAATATAGCATAGTAACAGCACAATAACTACACAGTAACAGCACAGTGACAGCAGAACAAAAGCACAGTAACATCATAATAACAGCCCAGTAACAGCACAATAACAGGACAATAACAGCACAGTGACAGCACAATAACAGCACAGTAACAGCACAATAACAGCACAATAACAGCACAATAACAGCACAGTAACAGCACAATAACAGCACAATAACAGCACAGTAACAGCACAATAACAGCACAATAACAGCACAGTAACAGCACAGTAACAGCACAGTGACAGCACAATAATAGCACAGTGACAGCACAGTAACAGCACAATAACAGCACAGTAACAGCAGTGACAGCACAGTAACAGCACAATAACAGCAGAATGAAAGCACATTAACAGCACAATAACAGCACAGTAACAGCACAATAACAGCACAACAACAACACAATAACAGCACAATAACAGCACAGTAACAGCACAGTAACAGCACAATAACAGCAGTGACAGCACAGTAACAGCACAATAACAGCACAGTAACAGCACAATAACAGCACAACAACAACACAATAACAGCACAAAAACAGCACAGTAACAGCACAGTAACAGCACAATAACAGCAGTGACAGCACAGTAACAGCACAATAACAGCACAATGAAAGCACAATAACAGCACAATGAAAGCACAATAACAGCACAATAACAGCACAGTTACAGCACAATAACAGCTCAGTAACAGCACAGTGACAGCACAGTTACAGCACAATAAAAGCACTGTGACAGTACAGAGACAGCAAAGTAACAGCACAGTAACCACAGAATAACAGCACAATAACAGCACAATAACAGCACAGTGACAGCACAATGACAGCACAGTGAAAGCAAAGTAACGGCACAGTAACAGCACAGTGAAAGCACAATAACAGCACAGTAACAGCACAATAACAGCACAGTAACGGAACAGGGAAAGCACAGTGACAGCACAATATAGCATAGTAACAGCACAATAACTACACAGTAACAGCACAATAACAGCACAATGACTGCACAATAATAGCACAGTGACAGCACAGTAACTGCACAATAACAGCAAAGTAACAGCAGAACAAAAGCACAGTAACATCATAATAACAGCAAAGTAACAGCACAATAACAGGACAATAACAGCACAGTGACAGCACAATAACAGCACAGTAACAGCACAATAACAGCACGATAACAGCACAATAACAGCACAGTAACAGCACAATAACAGCACAATAACAGCACAGTAACAGCACAATAACAGCACAATAACAGCACAGTAACAGCACAGTAACAGCACAGTAACAGCACAGTGACAGCACAATAATAGCACAGTGACAGCACAGTAACAGCACAATAACAGCACAGTAACAGCACAATAACAGCAGTGACAGCACAGTAACAGCACAATAACAGCACAATGAAAGCACATTAACAGCACAATAACAGCACAGTAACAGCACAATAACAGCACAACAACAACACAATAACAGCACAATAACAGCACAGTAACAGCACAGTTACAGCACAATAACAGCTCAGTAACAGCACAGTGACAGCACAGTTACAGCACAATAAAAGCACTGTGACAGTACAGAGACAACAAAGTAACAGCACAGTAACCACAGAATAACAGCACAATAACAGCACAATAACAGCACAATAACAGTACAGTAACAGTACAAAAACAGGACAATAACAGCACAATAACAGCACAGTGACAACACAATAACAGCACAGTGACAACACAATAACAGCACAGTAACAGCAAAATAACAGCACAGTGACAGCTTAGTAAAAGCACAATAACAGCACAGTAACAGCACAGTAACAGCACAATAACAGCACAGTAACAGCACAATAACAGCACAATAACAGCACAGTAACAGCACAATAACAGCACAGTGACTGCACAATAATAGCACAGTGACAGCACAGTAACTGCACAATAACAGCACAGTAACAGCACAATAACAGCACAATAACAGCACAGTAACAGCACAGTGACAGCACATTAACAGCACAATAACAGCACAATAACAGCACAATAACAGCACTACAGCACAGTGACAGCACAATAACACCACAGTAACAACACAGTAACAGCACAATAACAGCAGTGACAGCACAGTAACAGCACTATAACAGCACAATGAAAGCACAATAACAGCACAATAACAGCACAGTAACAGCACAGTAACAGCAGTGACAGCACAGTAACAGCACAATAACAGCACAATGAAAGCACATTAACAGCACAATAACAGCACAGTAACAGCACAATAACAGCACAACAACAACACAATAACAGCACAATAACAGCACAGTAACAGCACAGTAACAGCACAATAACAGCACAATAACAGCACAGTAACAGCACAATAACAGCACAATAACAGCACAGTAACAGCACAGTAACAGCACAGTGACAGCACAATAATAGCACAGTGACAGCACAGTAACAGCACAATAACAGCACAGTAACAGCAGTGACAGCACAGTAACAGCACAATAACAGCAGAATGAAAGCACATTAACAGCACAATAACAGCACAGTAACAGCACAATAACAGCACAACAACAACACAATAACAGCACAATAACAGCACAGTAACAGCACAGTAACAGCACAATAACAGCAGTGACAGCACAGTAACAGCACAATAACAGCACAGTAACAGCACAATAACAGCACAACAACAACACAATAACAGCACAATAACAGCACAGTAACAGCACAGTAACAGCACAATAACAGCAGTGACAGCACAGTAACAGCACAATAACAGCACAATGAAAGCACAATAACAGCACAATAACAGCACAGTAACAGCACAGTAACAGCACAGTTACAGCACAATAACAGCTCAGTAACAGCACAGTGACAGCACAGTTACAGCACAATAAAAGCACTGTGACAGTACAGAGACAGCAAAGTAACAGCACAGTAACCACAGAATAACAGCACAATAACAGCACAATAACAGCACAGTGACAGCACAATGACAGCACAGTGAAAGCAAAGTAACGGCACAGTAACAGCACAAAGAAAGCACAATAACAGCACAGTAACAGCACAATAACAGCACAGTAACGGAACAGGGAAAGCACAGTGACAGCACAATATAGCATAGTAACAGCACAATAACTACACAGTAACAGCACAATAACAGCACAGTGACTGCACAATAATAGCACAGTGACAGCACAGTAACTGCACAATAACAGCACAGTAACAGCAGAACAAAAGCACAGTAACATCATAATAACAGCACAGTAACAGCACAATAACAGGACAATAACAGCACAGTGACAGCACAATAACAGCACAGTAACAGCACAATAACAGCACGATAACAGCACAATAACAGCACAGTAACAGCACAATAACAGCACAATAACAGCACAGTAACAGCACAATAACAGCACAATAACAGCACAGTAACAGCACAGTAACAGCACAGTAACAGCACAGTGACAGCACAATAATAGCACAGTGACAGCACAGTAACAGCACAATAACAGCACAGTAACAGCACAATAACAGCAGTGACAGCACAGTAACAGCACAATAACAGCACAATGAAAGCACATTAACAGCACAATAACAGCACAGTAACAGCACAATAACAGCACAACAACAACACAATAACAGCACAATAACAGCACAGTAACAGCACAGTTACAGCACAATAACAGCTCAGTAACAGCACAGTGACAGCACAGTTACAGCACAATAAAAGCACTGTGACAGTACAGAGACAACAAAGTAACAGCACAGTAACCACAGAATAACAGCACAATAACAGCACAATAACAGCACAATAACAGTACAGTAACAGTACAAAAACAGGACAATAACAGCACAATAACAGCACAGTGACAACACAATAACAGCACAGTGACAACACAATAACAGCACAGTAACAGCAAAATAACAGCACAGTGACAGCTTAGTAAAAGCACAATAACAGCACAGTAACAGCACAGTAACAGCACAATAACAGCACAGTAACAGCACAATAACAGCACAATAACAGCACAGTAACAGCACAATAACAGCACAGTGACTGCACAATAATAGCACAGTGACAGCACAGTAACTGCACAATAACAGCACAGTAACAGCACAATAACAGCACAATAACAGCACAGTAACAGCACAGTGACAGCACATTAACAGCACAATAACAGCACAATAACAGCACAATAACAGCACTACAGCACAGTGACAGCACAATAACACCACAGTAACAACACAGTAACAGCACAATAACAGCAGTGACAGCACAGTAACAGCACTATAACAGCACAATGAAAGCACAATAACAGCACAATAACAGCACAGTAACAGCACAGTAACAGCAGTGACAGCACAGTAACAGCACAATAACAGCACAATGAAAGCACATTAACAGCACAATAACAGCACAGTAACAGCACAATAACAGCACAACAACAACACAATAACAGCACAATAACAGCACAGTAACAGCACAGTAACAGCACAGTTACAGCACAATAACAGCTCAGTAACAGCACAGTGACAGCACAGTTACAGCACAATAAAAGCACTGTGACAGTACAGAGACAGCAAAGTAACAGCACAGTAACCACAGAATAACAGCACAATAACAGCACAATAACAGCACAATAACAGCACAGTAACAGTACAAAAACAGGACAATAACAGCACAATAACAGCACAGTGACAACACAATAACAGCACAGTGACAACACAATAACAGCACAGTAACAGCAAAATAACAGCACAGTGACAGCTTAGTAAAAGCACAATAACAGCACAGTAACAGCACAGTAACAGCACAATAACAGCACAGTAACAGCACAATAACAGCACAATAACAGCACAGTAACAGCACAGTAACAGCACAGTGACTGCACAATAATAGCACAGTGACAGCACAGTAACTGCACAATAACAGCACAGTAACAGCACAATAACAGCACAATAACAGCACAGTAACAGCACAGTGACAGCACATTAACAGCACAATAACAGCACAATAACAGCACAATAACACCACTACAGCACAGTGACAGCACAATAACACCACAGTAACAACACAGTAACAGCACAATAACAGCAGTGACAGCACAGTAACAGCACAATAACAGCACAATGAAAGCACAATAACAGCACAATAACAGCACAGTAACAGCACAGTAACAGCAGTGACAGCACAGTAACAGCACAATAACAGCACAATGAAAGCACATTAACAGCACAATAACAGCACAGTAACAGCACAATAACAGCACAACAACAACACAATAACAGCACAATAACAGCACAGTAACAGCACAGTAACAGCACAGTTACAGCACAATAACAGCTCAGTAACAGCACAGTGACAGCACAGTTACAGCACAATAAAAGCACTGTGACAGTACAGAGACAGCAAAGTAACAGCACAGTAACCACAGAATAACAGCACAATAACAGCACAATAACAGTACAGTAACAGTACAAAAACAGGACAATAACAGCACAATAACAGCACAGTGACAACACAATAACAGCACAGTAACAGCACAGTGACAACACAATAACAGCACAGTAACAGCAAAATAACAGCACAGTGACAGCTTAGTAACAGCACAATAACAGCACAGTAACAGCACAGTAACAGCACAATAACAGCACAGTAAAAGCACAGTAACACCACAGTGATAGCACAGTAACAGCATAGTGACAGCACAGTGACAGCACAGCAACAGCACAGTAATAGCACAATAACAGCACAATAACAGCACAGTAACAGAACAATAACAGCACAGGGACAGCACAGTAACAGCACAGTAACAGCACTGAGACAGCACAGTAACAGCACAGTGAAAGAACAGAGACAGCAGAGTAACAGCACAGTGACAGCACAGTAACAGCACAATAATAGCAGAGTAACAGCACAGTGACCGTACAATAACAGCACAATAACAGCACAATAACAGCACAATAACAGCACTATAACAGCACAGTGACCGTCCAATAACAGCACAGTAACAGCACAATAACAGCATAATAACAGCACATTAACTGCACAATAACAGCACAATAACAGCACAATAACAGCACAATAACAGCACAATAACAACACAATAACAGCACAATAACAGCACATTAACTGCACAATAACAGCACAATAACAGCACAATAACAGCACAATAACAGCACAGTAACAGCACAGTGACCGTACAATAACAGCACAATAACAGCACAATAACAGCACAGTAACACCACAACAACAGCACAATAACTGCACAATAACAGCACAATAACAGCACAGTAACACCACAATAACAGGACAATAACAGCACAATAACAGCACAATAACAGCACAATAACACCACAACAACAGCACAATAACTGCACAATAACAGCACAATAACAGCACAGTAACACCACAATAACAGGACAATAACAGCACAATAACAGCACAATAACAGCACAATAACAACACAATAACAGCACAATAAATGCACATTAACTGCACAATAACAGCACAATAACAGCACAATAACAGCACAATAACAGCACAGTAACAGCACAGTAACAGCACAATAACTGCACAATAACAACACAATAACAGCACAATAACAGCACATTAACTGCACAATAACAGCACAATAACAGCACAATAACAGCACAATAACAGCACAGTAACAGCACAGTAACAGCACAATAACTGCACAATAACAGCACAATAACAACACAATAACAGCACAATAACACCACAATAACAGCACAGTAACTGCACAATAACAGCACAATGACAGCACAATAACAGCACAGTAACAGCAATGTAACAGCACAATAACAGTTCATTGACAGCACATTTACAGAACAATTACAGCACAATGACTGCACAATAACAGCATATTAACAGCACAGTAACAGCAGCGTAACTGCAAAATAGCAGTAAAGTGACCGCACAATAAGAGCACAGTAACAGCACAGTAACACCACAGTAAGAGCCCTGTGACAGCACAGTGACAGCACAATAACAACATAGTGACAGCATAATAACAGCAAAGATACAGCACAATAACAGCACATTAACAGCACAGTAACAGCACAATAAGAGCACAATAACTGCACAGTAACAGCACAGTAACAGCACAATAACAGCACAGTAACAGCACAATAACAGCACAACAACAACACAATAACAGCACAATAACAGCACAGTAACAGCACAGTAACAGCACAGTTACAGCACAATAATAGCTCAGTAACAGCACAGTGACAGCACAGTTACAGCACAATAAAAGCACTGTGACAGTACAGAGACAGCAAAGTAACAGCACAGTAACCACAGAATAACAGCACAATAACAGCACAATAACAGCACAGTGACAGCACAGTGACAGCACAGTGAAAGCAAAGTAACGGCACAGTAACAGCACAGTGAAAGCACAATAACAGCACAATAACAGCACAATAACAGCACAGTAACGGAACAGTGACAGCACAGTGACAGCACAATATAGCATAGTAACAGCACAATAACTACACAGTAACAGCACAGTGACAGCAGAACAAAAGCACAGTAACATCATAATAACAGCCCAGTAACAGCACAATAACAGGACAATAACAGCACAGTGACAGCACAATAACAGCACAGTAACAGCACAATAACAGCACAATAACAGCACAATAACAGCACAGTAACAGCACAATAACAGCACAATAACAGCACAGTAACAGCACAATAACAGCACAATAACAGCACAGTAACAGCACAGTAACAGCACAGTGACAGCACAATAATAGCACAGTGACAGCACAGTAACAGCACAATAACAGCACAGTAACAGCAGTGACAGCACAGTAACAGCACAATAACAGCAGAATGAAAGCACATTAACAGCACAATAACAGCACAGTAACAGCACAATAACAGCACAACAACAACACAATAACAGCACAATAACAGCACAGTAACAGCACAGTAACAGCACAATAACAGCAGTGACAGCACAGTAACAGCACAATAACAGCACAATGAAAGCACAATAACAGCACAATAACAGCACAGTAACAGCACAGTAACAGCACAGTTACAGCACAATAACAGCTCAGTAACAGCACAGTGACAGCACAGTTACAGCACAATAAAAGCACTGTGACAGTACAGAGACAGCAAAGTAACAGCACAGTAACCACAGAATAACAGCACAATAACAGCACAATAACAGCACAGTGACAGCACAATGACAGCACAGTGAAAGCAAAGTAACGGCACAGTAACAGCACAGTGAAAGCACAATAACAGCACAGTAACAGCACAATAACAGCACAGTAACGGAACAGGGAAAGCACAGTGACAGCACAATATAGCATAGTAACAGCACAATAACTACACAGTAACAGCACAATAACAGCACAGTGACTGCACAATAATAGCACAGTGACAGCACAGTAACTGCACAATAACAGCACAGTAACAGCAGAACAAAAGCACAGTAACATCATAATAACAGCAAAGTAACAGCACAATAACAGGACAATAACAGCACAGTGACAGCACAATAACAGCACAGTAACAGCACAATAACAGCACGATAACAGCACAATAACAGCACAGTAACAGCACAATAACAGCACAATAACAGCACAGTAACAGCACAATAACAGCACAATAACAGCACAGTAACAGCACAGTAACAGCACAGTAACAGCACAGTGACAGCACAATAATAGCACAGTGACAGCACAGTAACAGCACAATAACAGCACAGTAACAGCACAATAACAGCAGTGACAGCACAGTAACAGCACAATAACAGCACAATGAAAGCACATTAACAGCACAATAACAGCACAGTAACAGCACAATAACAGCACAACAACAACACAATAACAGCACAATAACAGCACAGTAACAGCACAGTAACAGCACAGTTACAGCACAATAACAGCTCAGTAACAGCACAGTGACAGCACAGTTACAGCACAATAAAAGCACTGTGACAGTACAGAGACAACAAAGTAACAGCACAGTAACCACAGAATAACAGCACAATAACAGCACAATAACAGCACAATAACAGTACAGTAACAGTACAAAAACAGGACAATAACAGCACAATAACAGCACAGTGACAACACAATAACAGCACAGTGACAACACAATAACAGCACAGTAACAGCAAAATAACAGCACAGTGACAGCTTAGTAAAAGCACAATAACAGCACAGTAACAGCACAGTAACAGCACAATAACAGCACAGTAACAGCACAATAACAGCACAATAACAGCACAGTAACAGCACAATAACAGCACAGTGACTGCACAATAATAGCACAGTGACAGCACAGTAACTGCACAATAACAGCACAGTAACAGCACAATAACAGCACAATAACAGCACAGTAACAGCACAGTGACAGCACATTAACAGCACAATAACAGCACAATAACAGCACAATAACAGCACAATAACAGCACTACAGCACAGTGACAGCACAATAACACCACAGTAACAACACAGTAACAGCACAATAACAGCAGTGACAGCACAGTAACAGCACTATAACAGCACAATGAAAGCACAATAACAGCACAATAACAGCACAGTAACAGCACAGTAACAGCAGTGACAGCACAGTAACAGCACAATAACAGCACAATGAAAGCACATTAACAGCACAATAACAGCACAGTAACAGCACAATAACAGCACAACAACAACACAATAACAGCACAATAACAGCACAGTAACAGCACAGTAACAGCACAGTTACAGCACAATAACAGCTCAGTAACAGCACAGTGACAGCACAGTTACAGCACAATAAAAGCACTGTGACAGTACAGAGACAGCAAAGTAACAGCACAGTAACCACAGAATAACAGCACAATAACAGCACAATAACAGCACAATAACAGTACAGTAACAGTACAAAAACAGGACAATAACAGCACAATAACAGCACAGTGACAACACAATAACAGCACAGTGACAACACAATAACAGCACAGTAACAGCAAAATAACAGCACAGTGACAGCTTAGTAAAAGCACAATAACAGCACAGTAACAGCACAATAACAGCACAATAACAGCACAGTAACAGCACAATAACAGCACAATAACAGCACAGTAACAGCACAGTAACAGCACAGTGACTGCACAATAATAGCACAGTGACAGCACAGTAACTGCACAATAACAGCACAGTAACAGCACAATAACAGCACAATAACAGCACAGTAACAGCACAGTGACAGCACATTAACAGCACAATAACAGCACAATAACAGCACAATAACACCACTACAGCACAGTGACAGCACAATAACACCACAGTAACAACACAGTAACAGCACAATAACAGCAGTGACAGCACAGTAACAGCACAATAACAGCACAATGAAAGCACAATAACAGCACAATAACAGCACAGTAACAGCACAGTAACAGCAGTGACAGCACAGTAACAGCACAATAACAGCACAATGAAAGCACATTAACAGCACAATAACAGCACAGTAACAGCACAATAACAGCACAACAACAACACAATAACAGCACAATAACAGCACAGTAACAGCACAGTAACAGCACAGTTACAGCACAATAACAGCTCAGTAACAGCACAGTGACAGCACAGTTACAGCACAATAAAAGCACTGTGACAGTACAGAGACAGCAAAGTAACAGCACAGTAACCACAGAATAACAGCACAATAACAGCACAATAACAGTACAGTAACAGTACAAAAACAGGACAATAACAGCACAATAACAGCACAGTGACAACACAATAACAGCACAGTAACAGCACAGTGACAACACAATAACAGCACAGTAACAGCAAAATAACAGCACAGTGACAGCTTAGTAACAGCACAATAACAGCACAGTAACAGCACAGTAACAGCACAATAACAGCACAGTAAAAGCACAGTAACACCACAGTGATAGCACAGTAACAGCATAGTGACAGCACAGTGACAGCACAGCAACAGCACAGTAATAGCACAATAACAGCACAGTAACAGAACAATAACAGCACAGGGACAGCACAGTAACAGCACAGTAACAGCACTGAGACAGCACAGTAACAGCACAGTGAAAGAACAGAGACAGCAGAGTAACAGCACAGTGACAGCACAGTAACAGCACAATAACAGCACAGTTACAGCACAGTTACACTACAATAACAGCACAATGAGAGCACCATAACAGCACAATAACAGCACAGTGACAGCACAGTAACAACAAAGTAACAGAACAATAACAGCACAGTAACAACACAGTAACAGCACAGTAACAGCACAGTAACAGCGCAATAACAGCACAATAAGAGTAAAATGACAGCACAATCACAGCACAAAGACAGCACAGTAACAGAACAATAACAGCACAATAACAACACAGTAACAGAACAATAACAGCACAGTGACAGCACAGTAACAGCACAATAACAGCACAATGAAAGCACAGTAACAGCACAATAACAACACAGTAACAGAACAATAACAGCACAGTGACAGCACAGTAACAGCACAATAACAGCACAATAACAGCACAATAACAACACAGTAACGGAACAATAACAGCACAGTGAAAGCACAATAACAGCACAATAACAGCAAAACAACAGCACAGTAACTGCACTACAGCACAGTGACAGCACAGTAACACCACAGGAACAGCACTGTGAGAGCACAGTAACAGCACAATAACAACACAGTGACAGCAAAGTAAGAGCACAGTAACAGCACAGTGACAGCACAGTGAAAGCACAGTAACAGCACAATGAAAGCACAATAACAGCACAGTAACAGCACAATAACAGCACAATAACAGCACAATAACAGCACAGTAACAGCACAGTAACAGCACTGAGACAGCACAGTAACAGCAAAGTGAAAGAACAGAGACAGCAGAGTAACAGCACAGTGACAGCACAGTAACAACAAAGTAACTGCACAGTAACAGTACAGAAACAGCAGAATAACACCACAGTAACAGCACAATAACAGCACAATAACAGCACAGTAACAGCACAATAAGAGCACAAAAACAGCACAATGACAGCACAATGACAGCACAGTAACAGTACAATTAAAGCAGAGTAACATCACATTAACAGCACAGTAGCAGCACAATAACATCACAATAACACCACAGTGACAGCACAATGACAGCACAGTAACAGCACAGTAACAGCACAATGACAGAAAAATAACAGTAAAATAACAGCACAGTGACGGCACAATAACTGCACAATAACAGAAAAATAACAGCAAAAATAACAGCACAGAAACACCACAGTAACAGCACAATAACAGCACAATAACAGCACAATAACAGCACAGTGAAAGCACAATAACAGCACAGTTACAGCACAATAAAAGCACTGTGACAGTACAGAGACAGCAAAGTAACAGCAGAATAAAAGCACAGTGACATCACAATAACAGCACAGTAACAGCCCAGTGAAAGCACAGAGACAGCAGAGTAACAGCACAGTGACAGCACAGTAATGGAACAGTAACAGCACAGTGACAGCACAGTGAAAGCAAAGTAACGGCACAGTAACAGCACAGTGAAAGCACAATAACAGCACAATAACAGCACAGTAACAGCACAATGACTGCACAGTAACAGCACAATAACAGCACAGTAACAGCACAGTGACAGCACAATAATAGCATAATAACAGCACAATAAATGCAAAGTAACAGCACAGTAACAGCACAATAACTGCACAGTAACAGCACAGTAACAGCACAATAACAGCACAGTAACACCACAATAACAGCAAAATAACAGCACAATGACAGCACAGTAACAGCACAATAACAGCAAAATAACAGCACAGTAACTGCACAATAACAACACAATAACAGCACAGTGACAGCACAATAACAGCACAGTAACTGCACAATAACAGCACAGTAACTGCACAATAACAGCACAATAACAGCACAGTAACAGCAATGTAACAGCACAATAACAGCTCATTGACAGCACATTTACAGAACAATTACAGCACAATGACTGCACAATAACAGCATATTAACAGCACAGTAACAGCACCGTAACTGCAAAATAGCAGTACAGTGACAGCACAAAAAGAGCACAGTAACAGCACAGTAACACCACAGTAAGAGCCCTGTGACAGCACAGTGACAGCACAATAACAGCAGAGTAACATCACATTTACAGAACAATTACAGCACAGTGACAGCAAAGATACAGCACAATAACAGCACAGTGACAGCACAATAACAGTACAGTAACAGCACAGAGACAGCACAGTGAAAGCACAGAGACAGCAGAGTAACAGCACAGTGACAGCACAGTAACAGCAAAGTAACTGCACAGTAACAGTACAGAAACAGCAGAATAACACCACAGTAACAGCACAATAACAGCACAATAACAGAAAAATAACAGCACAATAACAGCACAATAACAGCAAAATAAAAGCACAGTCACCGCAAAGTAACATCACAATAACAGCACAGAGACAGCAGAGTAACAGCAAAGTAACTGCACAGTAACATCACAGTAACAGCACAGTGACAGCACAGTAACAGCAAAGTAACTGCACAGTAACAGTACAGAAACAGCAGAATAACACCACAGTGACAGCACAATAACAGCAGGGTAACAGCACAATAACAGCACAATAACAACACAATAACAGCACAATGAGAGCAAAATAACAGCACTGTAACAGCACAATAAAAGCACTGTGACAGGACAGAGACAGCAAAGTAACAGCAGAATAACAGCACAGTGACAACACAATAACAGCACAGTAACAGCCCAGTGACAGCACTGAGACAGCACAGTAACAGCACAATAACAGCAGAGTAACAGCACAATAACAGCACAATAACAACACAACAACAGCACAATAACAGCACAATAACAACACAACAACAGCACAATAACAGCACAATAACAACACAATAACAGCACAATAACAACACATTAACTGCACAATAACAGCAGAGTAACAGCACAGTGACCGTACAATAACAGCACAATAACAGCACAATAACAGCACAATAACAGCACTATAACAGCACAGTGACCGTCCAATAACAGCACAGTAACAGCACAATAACAGCATAATAACAGCACAGTAACTGCACAATAACAGCACAATAACAGCACAATAACAGCACAATAACAGCACAATAACAACACAATAACAGCACAATAACAGCACATTAACTGCACAATAACAGCACAATAACAGCACAATAACAGCACAATAACAGCACAGTAACAGCACAGTGACCGTACAATAACAGCACAATAACAGCACAATAACAGCACAGTAACACCACAACAACAGCACAATAACTGCACAATAACAGCACAATAACAGCACAATAACAGCACAGTAACACCACAATAACAGGACAATAACAGCACAATAACAGCACAATAACAGCACAATAACAACACAATAACAGCACAATAACAGCACATTAACTGCACAATAACAGCACAATAACAGCACAATAACAGCACAATAACAGCACAGTAACAGCACAGTAACAGCACAATAACTGCACAATAACAACACAATAACAGCACAATAACAGCACATTAACTGCACAATAACAGCACAATAACAGCACAATAACAGCACAATAACAGCACAGTAACAGCACAGTAACAGCACAATAACTGCACAATAACAGCACAATAACAACACAATAACAGCACAATAACACCACAATAACAGCACAGTAACTGCACAATAACAGCACAATGACAGCACAATAACAGCACAGTAACAGCAATGTAACAGCACAATAACAGTTCATTGACAGCACATTTACAGAACAATTACAGCACAATGACTGCACAATAACAGCATATTAACAGCACAGTAACAGCAGCGTAACTGCAAAATAGCAGTAAAGTGACCGCACAATAAGAGCACAGTAACAGCACAGTAACACCACAGTAAGAGCCCTGTGACAGCACAGTGACAGCACAATAACAACATAGTGACAGCACAATAACAGCAGAGCAACATCACATTTACAGAACAATTACAGCACAGTGACAGCACAATAACAGCAAAGATACAGCACAATAACAGCACAGTAACAGCACAGTAACAGCACAGTAACTGCAAAATAGCAGTACAGTGACAGCACAATAACAGCAAAGATACAGCACAATAACAGCACATTAACAGCACAGTAACAGCACAATAAGAGCACAATAACTGCACAGTAACAGCACAGTAACAGCACAATAACAGCACAGTAACACCACAATAACAGCAAAATAACAGCACAGTGACAGCACAGTAACAGCACAATAACAGCAAAATAACAGCACAGTAACTGCACAATAACAACACAATAACAGCACAGTGACAGCACAATAACAGCACAGTAACTGCACAATAACAGCACAGTATCTGCACAATAACAGCACATTAACTGCACAATAACAGCACAATAACAACACAATAACAGCACAATAACAGCACAGTAACAGAAATGTAACAGCACAATAACAGCACAATGACAGCACAATAACAGCACAGTAACAGCAATGTAACAGCACAATAACAGCTCATTGACAGCACATTTACAGAACAATTACAGCACAATGACTGCACAATAACAGCATATTAACAGCACAGTAACAGCACCGTAACTGCAAAATAGCAGTACAGTGACAGCACAATAAGAGCACAGTAACAGCACAGTAACACCACAGTAAGAGCCCTGTGACAGCACAGTGACAGCACAATAACAACATAGTGACAGCACAATAACAGCAGAGTAACATCACATTTACAGAACAATTACAGCACAGTGACAGCACAATAACAGCAAAGATACAGCACAATAACAGCACAGTAACAGCACAGTGACAGCACAATAACAGCACAATGAGAGCAAAATAACAGCACATTAACAGCACAGTAACAACACAGAAACAGCACAGTGAAAGCACAGAGACAGCAGAGTAACAGCACAGTGACAGCACAGTAACAGCAAAGTAACTGCACAGTAACAGTACAGAAACAGCAGAATAACACCACAGTAACAGCATAATAACTGCACAAAAACAGGACAATGACAGTACAATGAAAGAACAGTAACATCACAATAACAGCACAGTAACAGCACAATAACAGAACAGTAACAGCACAGTGAGAGCACAATAACAGCACAGTAACAGCACAGTAACAGTACAATGAAAGCAGAGTAACATCACATTAACAGCACAGTAGCAGCACAATAACAGAACAGTAACAGCACAGTAACAGCAAAAGTAACAGCAAAATAACAGCACAGTAACAGCAGAATAAGAGCACAGTAACAGCACAATAACAGCAAAATAACAGCACAGTGACAGCAGAATAACAGCAGAATAACAGCACAGTAACAGCAAAATAACAGCACAGTAACAGCACAGTAACAGCACAGTGAGAGCACAATAACAGCACAGTAACAGCACAATAACAGCACAGTGACAGCACAATAACAGCACAGTAACAGCACAGTGAGAGCACAATAACAGCACAGTACAGCACAGTAACAGCCCAATAGCAGCACAATAACAGCACAGCAACAGCACAGTAACAGCACAGTAACAGCACAATAACAGCACAATAACAGAACAGTAGCAGCACAATAACAGCACAGAAACACCACAGTAACGGCACCATAACAGCACAGTAACAGCACAATGACTGCACAGTAACAGCACAATAACAGCACAGTAACAGAACAGTGACAGCACAGTAACAGCACAGTGACAGCATAATAACAGCAAAGATACAGCACAATAACAGCACATTAACAGCACAGTAACAGCACAATAAGAGCACAATAACTGCACAGTAACAGCACAGTAACAGCACAATAACAGCACAGTAACACCACAATAACAGCAAAATAACAGCACAGTGACAGCACAGTAACAGCACAATAACAGCAAAATAACAGCACAGTAACAGCACAGTAACAGCACAATAACAGCACAATAACAGCACAATAACAACACAATAACAGCACAGTGACAGCACAATAACAGCACAGTAACTGCACAATAACAGCACAATGACAGCACAATAACAGCACAGTAACAGCAATGTAACAGCACAATAACAGCTCATTGACAGCACATTTACAGAACAATTACAGCACAATGACTGCACAATAACAGCATATTAACAGCACAGTAACAGCACCGTAACTGCAAAATAGCAGTACAGTGACAGCACAATAAGAGCACAGTAACAGCACAGTAACACCACAGTAAGAGCCCTGTGACAGCACAGTGACAGCACAATAACAACATAGTGACAGCACAATAACAGCAGAGCAACATCACATTTACAGAACAATTACAGCACAGTGACAGCACAATAACAGCAAAGATACAGCACAATAACAGCACAGTAACAGCACAGTAACAGCACAGTAACTGCAAAATAGCAGTACAGTGACAGCACAATAACAGCAAAGATACAGCACAATAACAGCACATTAACAGCACAGTAACAGCACAATAAGAGCACAATAACTGCACAGTAACAGCACAGTAACAGCACAATAACAGCACAGTAACACCACAATAACAGCAAAATAACAGCACAGTGACAGCACAGTAACAGCACAATAACAGCAAAATAACAGCACAGTAACTGCACAATAACAACACAATAACAGCACAGTGACAGCACAATAACAGCACAGTAACTGCACAATAACAGCACAGTAACTGCACAATAACAGCACAATAACAGCACAGTAACAGCAATGTAACAGCACAATAACAGCTCATTGACAGCACATTTACAGAACAATTACAGCACAATGACTGCACAATAACAGCATATTAACAGCACAGTAACAGCACCGTAACTGCAAAATAGCAGTACAGTGACAGCACAAAAAGAGCACAGTAACAGCACAGTAACACCACAGTAAGAGCCCTGTGACAGCACAGTGACAGCACAATAACAGCAGAGTAACATCACATTTACAGAACAATTACAGCACAGTGACAGCAAAGATACAGCACAATAACAGCACAGTGACAGCACAATAACAGTACAGTAACAGCACAGAGACAGCACAGTGAAAGCACAGAGACAGCAGAGTAACAGCACAGTGACAGCACAGTAACAGCAAAGTAACTGCACAGTAACAGTACAGAAACAGCAGAATAACACCACAGTAACAGCACAATAACAGCACAATAACAGAAAAATAACAGCACAATAACAGCACAATAACAGCAAAATAAAAGCACAGTCACCGCAAAGTAACATCACAATAACAGCACAGAGACAGCAGAGTAACAGCAAAGTAACTGCACAGTAACATCACAGTAACAGCACAGTGACAGCACAGTAACAGCAAAGTAACTGCACAGTAACAGTACAGAAACAGCAGAATAACACCACAGTGACAGCACAATAACAGCAGGGTAACAGCACAATAACAGCACAATAACAACACAATAACAGCACAATGAGAGCAAAATAACAGCACTGTAACAGCACAATAAAAGCACTGTGACAGGACAGAGACAGCAAAGTAACAGCAGAATAACAGCACAGTGACAACACAATAACAGCACAGTAACAGCCCAGTGACAGCACTGAGACAGCACAGTAACAGCACAATAACAGCAGAGTAACAGCACAATAACAGCACAATAACAACACAACAACAGCACAATAACAGCACAATAACAACACAACAACAGCACAATAACAGCACAATAACAACACAATAACAGCACAATAACAACACATTAACTGCACAATAACAGCAGAGTAACAGCACAGTGACCGTACAATAACAGCACAATAACAGCACAATAACAGCACAATAACAGCACTATAACAGCACAGTGACCGTCCAATAACAGCACAGTAACAGCACAATAACAGCATAATAACAGCACAGTAACTGCACAATAACAGCACAATAACAGCACAATAACAGCACAATAACAGCACAATAACAACACAATAACAGCACAATAACAGCACATTAACTGCACAATAACAGCACAATAACAGCACAATAACAGCACAATAACAGCACAGTAACAGCACAGTGACCGTACAATAACAGCACAATAACAGCACAATAACAGCACAGTAACACCACAACAACAGCACAATAACTGCACAATAACAGCACAATAACAGCACAATAACAGCACAGTAACACCACAATAACAGGACAATAACAGCACAATAACAGCACAATAACAGCACAATAACAACACAATAACAGCACAATAACAGCACATTAACTGCACAATAACAGCACAATAACAGCACAATAACAGCACAATAACAGCACAGTAACAGCACAGTAACAGCACAATAACTGCACAATAACAACACAATAACAGCACAATAACAGCACATTAACTGCACAATAACAGCACAATAACAGCACAATAACAGCACAATAACAGCACAGTAACAGCACAGTAACAGCACAATAACTGCACAATAACAGCACAATAACAACACAATAACAGCACAATAACACCACAATAACAGCACAGTAACTGCACAATAACAGCACAATGACAGCACAATAACAGCACAGTAACAGCAATGTAACAGCACAATAACAGTTCATTGACAGCACATTTACAGAACAATTACAGCACAATGACTGCACAATAACAGCATATTAACAGCACAGTAACAGCAGCGTAACTGCAAAATAGCAGTAAAGTGACCGCACAATAAGAGCACAGTAACAGCACAGTAACACCACAGTAAGAGCCCTGTGACAGCACAGTGACAGCACAATAACAACATAGTGACAGCACAATAACAGCAGAGCAACATCACATTTACAGAACAATTACAGCACAGTGACAGCACAATAACAGCAAAGATACAGCACAATAACAGCACAGTAACAGCACAGTAACAGCACAGTAACTGCAAAATAGCAGTACAGTGACAGCACAATAACAGCAAAGATACAGCACAATAACAGCACATTAACAGCACAGTAACAGCACAATAAGAGCACAATAACTGCACAGTAACAGCACAGTAACAGCACAATAACAGCACAGTAACACCACAATAACAGCAAAATAACAGCACAGTGACAGCACAGTAACAGCACAATAACAGCAAAATAACAGCACAGTAACTGCACAATAACAACACAATAACAGCACAGTGACAGCACAATAACAGCACAGTAACTGCACAATAACAGCACAGTATCTGCACAATAACAGCACATTAACTGCACAATAACAGCACAATAACAACACAATAACAGCACAATAACAGCACAGTAACAGAAATGTAACAGCACAATAACAGCACAATGACAGCACAATAACAGCACAGTAACAGCAATGTAACAGCACAATAACAGCTCATTGACAGCACATTTACAGAACAATTACAGCACAATGACTGCACAATAACAGCATATTAACAGCACAGTAACAGCACCGTAACTGCAAAATAGCAGTACAGTGACAGCACAATAAGAGCACAGTAACAGCACAGTAACACCACAGTAAGAGCCCTGTGACAGCACAGTGACAGCACAATAACAACATAGTGACAGCACAATAACAGCAGAGTAACATCACATTTACAGAACAATTACAGCACAGTGACAGCACAATAACAGCAAAGATACAGCACAATAACAGCACAGTAACAGCACAGTGACAGCACAATAACAGCACAATGAGAGCAAAATAACAGCACATTAACAGCACAGTAACAACACAGAAACAGCACAGTGAAAGCACAGAGACAGCAGAGTAACAGCACAGTGACAGCACAGTAACAGCAAAGTAACTGCACAGTAACAGTACAGAAACAGCAGAATAACACCACAGTAACAGCATAATAACTGCACAAAAACAGGACAATGACAGTACAATGAAAGAACAGTAACATCACAATAACAGCACAGTAACAGCACAATAACAGAACAGTAACAGCACAGTGAGAGCACAATAACAGCACAGTAACAGCACAGTAACAGTACAATGAAAGCAGAGTAACATCACATTAACAGCACAGTAGCAGCACAATAACAGAACAGTAACAGCACAGTAACAGCAAAAGTAACAGCAAAATAACAGCACAGTAACAGCAGAATAAGAGCACAGTAACAGCACAATAACAGCAAAATAACAGCACAGTGACAGCAGAATAACAGCAGAATAACAGCACAGTAACAGCAAAATAACAGCACAGTAACAGCACAGTAACAGCACAGTGAGAGCACAATAACAGCACAGTAACAGCACAATAACAGCACAGTGACAGCACAATAACAGCACAGTAACAGCACAGTGAGAGCACAATAACAGCACAGTACAGCACAGTAACAGCCCAATAGCAGCACAATAACAGCACAGCAACAGCACAGTAACAGCACAGTAACAGCACAATAACAGCACAATAACAGAACAGTAGCAGCACAATAACAGCACAGAAACACCACAGTAACGGCACCATAACAGCACAGTAACAGCACAATGACTGCACAGTAACAGCACAATAACAGCACAGTAACAGAACAGTGACAGCACAGTAACAGCACAGTGACAGCATAATAACAGCAAAGATACAGCACAATAACAGCACATTAACAGCACAGTAACAGCACAATAAGAGCACAATAACTGCACAGTAACAGCACAGTAACAGCACAATAACAGCACAGTAACACCACAATAACAGCAAAATAACAGCACAGTGACAGCACAGTAACAGCACAATAACAGCAAAATAACAGCACAGTAACAGCACAGTAACAGCACAATAACAGCACAATAACAGCACAATAACAACACAATAACAGCACAGTGACAGCACAATAACAGCACAGTAACTGCACAATAACAGCACAATGACAGCACAATAACAGCACAGTAACAGCAATGTAACAGCACAATAACAGCTCATTGACAGCACATTTACAGAACAATTACAGCACAATGACTGCACAATAACAGCATATTAACAGCACAGTAACAGCACCGTAACTGCAAAATAGCAGTACAGTGACAGCACAATAAGAGCACAGTAACAGCACAGTAACACCACAGTAAGAGCCCTGTGACAGCACAGTGACAGCACAATAACAACATAGTGACAGCACAATAACAGCAGAGCAACATCACATTTACAGAACAATTACAGCACAGTGACAGCACAATAACAGCAAAGATACAGCACAATAACAGCACAGTAACAGCACAGTAACAGCACAGTAACTGCAAAATAGCAGTACAGTGACAGCACAATAACAGCAAAGATACAGCACAATAACAGCACATTAACAGCACAGTAACAGCACAATAAGAGCACAATAACTGCACAGTAACAGCACAGTAACAGCACAATAACAGCACAGTAACACCACAATAACAGCAAAATAACAGCACAGTGACAGCACAGTAACAGCACAATAACAGCAAAATAACAGCACAGTAACTGCACAATAACAACACAATAACAGCACAGTGACAGCACAATAACAGCACAGTAACTGCACAATAACAGCACAGTATCTGCACAATAACAGCACATTAACTGCACAATAACAGCACAATAACAACACAATAACAGCACAATAACAGCACAGTAACAGAAATGTAACAGCACAATAACAGCACAATGACAGCACAATAACAGCACAGTAACAGCAATGTAACAGCACAATAACAGCTCATTGACAGCACATTTACAGAACAATTACAGCACAATGACTGCACAATAACAGCATATTAACAGCACAGTAACAGCACCGTAACTGCAAAATAGCAGTACAGTGACAGCACAATAAGAGCACAGTAACAGCACAGTAACACCACAGTAAGAGCCCTGTGACAGCACAGTGACAGCACAATAACAACATAGTGACAGCACAATAACAGCAGAGTAACATCACATTTACAGAACAATTACAGCACAGTGACAGCACAATAACAGCAAAGATACAGCACAATAACAGCACAGTAACAGCACAGTGACAGCACAATAACAGCACAATGAGAGCAAAATAACAGCACATTAACAGCACAGTAACAACACAGAAACAGCACAGTGAAAGCACAGAGACAGCAGAGTAACAGCACAGTGACAGCACAGTAACAGCAAAGTAACTGCACAGTAACAGTACAGAAACAGCAGAATAACACCACAGTAACAGCATAATAACTGCACAAAAACAGGACAATGACAGTACAATGAAAGAACAGTAACATCACAATAACAGCACAGTAACAGCACAATAACAGAACAGTAACAGCACAGTGAGAGCACAATAACAGCACAGTAACAGCACAGTAACAGTACAATGAAAGCAGAGTAACATCACATTAACAGCACAGTAGCAGCACAATAACAGAACAGTAACAGCACAGTAACAGCAAAAGTAACAGCAAAATAACAGCACAGTAACAGCAGAATAAGAGCACAGTAACAGCACAATAACAGCAGAATAACAGCACAGTGACAGCAGAATAACAGCAGAATAACAGCACAGTAACAGCAAAATAACAGCACAGTAACAGCACAGTAACAGCACAGTGAGAGCACAATAACAGCACAGTAACAGCACAATAACAGCACAGTGACAGCACAATAACAGCACAGTAACAGCACAGTGAGAGCACAATAACAGCACAGTACAGCACAGTAACAGCCCAATAACAGCACAATAACAGCACAGCAACAGCACAGTAACAGCACAGTAACAGCACAATAACAGCACAATAACAGAACAGTAGCAGCACAATAACAGCACAGAAACACCACAGTAACGGCACCATAACAGCACAGTAACAGCACAATGACTGCACAGTAACAGCACAATAACAGCACAGTAACAGAACAGTGACAGCACAGTAACAGCACAGTGACAGCATAATAACAGCAAAGATACAGCACAATAACAGCACATTAACAGCACAGTAACAGCACAATAAGAGCACAATAACTGCACAGTAACAGCACAGTAACAGCACAATAACAGCACAGTAACACCACAATAACAGCAAAATAACAGCACAGTGACAGCACAGTAACAGCACAATAACAGCAAAATAACAGCACAGTAACTGCACAATAACAACACAATAACAGCACAGTGACAGCACAATAACAGCACAGTAACTGCACAATAACAGCACAGTATCTGCACAATAACAGCACATTAACTGCACAATAACAGCACAATAACAACACAATAACAGCACAATAACAGCACAGTAACAGAAATGTAACAGCACAATAACAGCACAATGACAGCACAATAACAGCACAGTAACAGCAATGTAACAGCACAATAACAGCTCATTGACAGCACATTTACAGAACAATTACAGCACAATGACTGCACAATAACAGCATATTAACAGCACAGTAACAGCACCGTAACTGCAAAATAGCAGTACAGTGACAGCACAATAAGAGCACAGTAACAGCACAGTAACACCACAGTAAGAGCCCTGTGACAGCACAGTGACAGCACAATAACAACATAGTGACAGCACAATAACAGCAGAGTAACATCACATTTACAGAACAATTACAGCACAGTGACAGCACAATAACAACATAGTGACAGCACAATAACAGCAGAGTAACATCACATTTACAGAACAATTACAGC